>JANBTT010000139.1:0-39324 GCA_027578915.1 Coemansia sp. RSA 1200 | reverse complement strand
TACGGTTTTACAGATTGGCACAAGGATGTTATTAATGCGTCAGCCTTTCATGGGCTGGTAGTTTGGAAAATATATTGCACCTATGCAGACAACCCTTGAAGGCAAATATATCACCGACAATGCTCTGTTTACTTGCTGGAAACTCATAATTCTACAACGAATTATCCACAATTCCTACACAAGCATCAGATACAATCGGCAATTTGTTTTGTATGCTGGACAAACGTAGCATTCAGCTGTTTTGTATTTAATCCAGACAACAACGCCCACCGGGCATCACTAGTATTCTCATATTGAACTTTTAACCCAGACCTGCCAAACACCAGCCACGTTCTCCATTTCTCAGCTGTCTACCCATTACAGGCACAATAGCCATCATACTTATTCATTGGAATTTTCTTGTATTATTTTTGACTCTCTGTTATGCAATGTATTGCCTTTAAAAAAGTTACATGTAAATATGCTTATTCAGTTTATTTGTTATGAATTGGTTCTTATAGCGATGTAATTGATGGGCATAAACCCTCCAAAACACTTTGTGTTTCATTTTAATGTTTTCTTCAATCATTTACTGTGCCTATGTAGGCGAATAAACTCAGTATATTATTTTTACTTGGTGCGTTGTTTGTATATCGTAAAACATGGCTGCTACCAGTTTACCCGAATGTGTCAAAGAAGATTTTGTTCATGGAACAAAGATAGAAAAGCAGTTTATTACATCGTTGATAAGTTAGACACAGTCGGATGAGTCTAGTGGGCCTGTATGCTACAACATAAATTGCATTTATGAGGCAATTAAAGTGATAGCAAGTCGTACCCTCCAAATAGGTGTAAATACACAGCATATAATTAAGAATATAAATGCATGCCGTGTGTTTTGTTACCATGAAATGGCTACACACCAACGCCAGACAAAGATAACCGAGTGGTACAAAAAAATTAATATTCCACATGTATACATATTTTTCTTATCTATTATTTTTAGCTATATAAAATCTATTAAAATTCTTTTAAAACAACTACAAACATTTGGAAATGTTAATGTTTTTATCTAATATTAACATTCAATCACTATGCTATAACATTGAGCATCTTTCAGTACTAAAGTAAACAATTTATATCCATTAAAATAGTTTAAATTATCACAGTCAGAGGCATAAGGGGGGATAGGTTTTTTATTATTTATTGATGTTAAAAGTGATGTTAAAAGTGGTGGCAAAATGTTTTCTTCGGCACCGGCAAGGTCAACGTTTCCACCTAAATAGCATGTTTCATGTGAAAAATGATTGACCAGCAATAAATTATGCTTTTACAGACGAAGCTTTAAGCGTGGGCGGACTGGATAATCCTATGCTTTATTGGATAAGGGGGTTAGAGAGACTTGTGTGTTCAACATTGGGACAGAAGAATTCTTTGTTATAGAAATATGCGCTAAGAGACGATGCTTTCATAGAAGTTTGACTATATTTTATGTTTTAAAAAGGCCATTTGTGGGAGAGATATCCTTTTTTTTACATGATTCCAATATTCTAGCCCCTTTATGCTCTTTTCTATTGTCGATATCCCATGTTGTTCTGGACTCCTCTTTTCACATTAATGCAAGATGTGGGGTGGTGACAACGAACGGCTCACTTGTCTAAACGCTTCATGAAAAAAAAAAAGAAGAAAAGGGTTGCTCTACTTGTCGCGTAATTGATTAGAAACCATCAGAGCCAGCAACATTTAACAGTATTACAAATCAAAAGCAGCTTGGAAGAAGAAAGAAAACAGCCTGATTTGGCTGGTTAGTATGCTTTTTTTTAATTGGTCAGCAAAAGGACGAAACTACCCCATTTCACGGGCCTTCCGATTCCTTTAGTCATCCAGGAAAAGTTGAAGACGAATTGCTGTCGTTTTCTTCATTTCTTGACTCACACGAGATAAATAAATAGAATAGAGCGGATGGGTTATTAGACTTTTCACTTTTGTTTTCTTTTTCTTCTTCCCCTTGTTTTCCCTCTTTCCTTATCTATCTATCTATATATTTCTCTTTTTTTACTCTAGTCTGGTGCTGTACTTTATCTGATTGTTATTATAACCATGCCGTCTCCAGTAAGCAGACTTGCGTTTGATCTGGATTCCTCCACAGCTGTTCCCTCGACACCCATCGAGAGGGTAGATACTGCGGCAGCATCAGCAGCAGCAGTAGCAACACCTGTGGAGGGCGGATCGTCTGTTGATACGCACTTCAATGCCAGCCTGGACAAGGCGCTACAGCTCCTCCGGCACCAGACGATGGCTGAAAGCACTAGCAGACCCACGGACGATGAAGCTGGTTCCGTCTCCACCACCACCACACCGATGAGTTGGTCATCGTCAACGGCTACGCTGGGAGCAAAGTCAAGCTACCAAGATACTGCGTCACACACGCCAGACAAGATGTCCAAGGAAGAGACTGCTGCTCAAAAGAAGGATGAATCTTCTTCTTTGCAAGAGACTGTGGCAAACTGCCAGGTGCGTGCCCGCATACCGTACCCCGGCGGACACTTTTACCTCCACCTGTACCACACGGACGAAGACGATAAGGAGCATCTGGCCATTGTGTTTGGCGATGACATCCGCAGCGAGACGCTGGAGCGTGCGCAGAAGGGTGAGTCAGACATGGATCGCAAGACGCGCGGAGCAAGCACCGGAGCGCTCCGTCGCATGGTGCAGCACGAGATAATGGCACGGCGCAAGAAGAAGCCGTTGATGGCGGACGACGACAGCGAGGAGGAGCTGCGGCAGCAGCCGGCGAGGTTCTTTGAGCCGGACCAGGCGGATCTGTTTGCGGCGCCGCGCGTATCGATCGTCGATGCGCCGCTGGTGCGTGTGCACTCGGAGTGCTTCACGGGCGAGACAGTCTCCAGCGTGCGGTGCGACTGCGGGTACCAGCTGGCCGAGGCCATGCGCGAGATCCAGCGCGAGGGTCGTGGCGTCATCGTGTATCTGCGGCAGGAGGGCCGCGGTATCGGGTTGCTCGAGAAGCTGAAGGCGTACAATCTGCAGGATCTGGGCCACGATACAGTCGATGCCAATCTTCTCCTCAACCACCCGGCCGATGCGCGCACATACGGCGCGGCCCGCGCCATTCTTGCCGACCTTGGCGTCACCCGCCTTCGTCTGCTCACCAACAACGCCGACAAGATCCGCCAGCTCTGCGGCACCCCCGCCGCCAATGGCAAGGGCGGATCCGCCACGCGTCTGGATGTGGTCTGCCATGTGCCCATGCATCCGCGCTGGTGGGAGGAGGAGGAGGACGAGAACGACGGTCCGCGTATCGACCACGCTGGCGTGTCGCAGCTCTCGTACTCGCGCCACTTGGGTCTCAAGAAGAACGTCATGGCCGAGGCAGACAGGTACCTAAGAACAAAGGCCGAGCGCATGGGCCATATGCTGCCTCTCAATGCGCCCCTGGCGTTCCCTGGCATGGTCAAGCCGCACGTATCTGCTGCCACAGCCTCTCTGTATCTCCACTGACAAAAAAATATATAAACCCCCGCCTGTTGATTCTTTTTCTCCCCCCCCTTCTCCATACTATAGAAAATGCTGTTGTTTTTGTAAGCTTACGGATTTTATTTCAATTCCTTTCCTTTCTTTTTCTTTCTTTTTCTTTCTAGTCAAACACAATCAATCAATCAGTCAATGCCCGTCTGCCAATATTTCTTGCAAGGAAAGTGCAATTTCGGCAGTCGGTGCCGGAATGAGCATCCACAACAGCAGGCATCGGCCTTTGGACAGTCGTCGTCGCAGGCCATTCTCAAGGGAGGGGGTGGTAGCAGCTTTGGCGGGTTCAACAGGTTTGGAGCACTATCAGGACCATCGGGCGGGGGCAATGTGACCGGCGGCGGGGCGTTTGGAGGAGGAAGAGGAGGTGGTGGCGGTGTTAGTGCGTTTGGACAGCACGCGCAAAGCGCGTTTACTGGATTCGGCAACACACCGACAGCTTCAAGTGCAGGCGGCGGCGGCGGCGGCGGGCTGGGGTTCTCGTTGCAATCGAACGCTGCTTCTAACCCGTTTGGCCAGCAGAAAAGTGCATTCGGTATAGGAGGACGACTAGGAGGAGGAGGAGCAGGAGGAGTAGATGATGGAAGGATGGTAACCACCGGTAGACCCGGTAACAAACCGGTGACAGTCGACCAGCTGAAGAAACTGGTGAAGGTTCCAATGGTGTGGAAGCTCAGTACGTTTGCGCCGGTTGGGGAGAAGCCCAGCATGGTAGCGGGGACGGATGTGTCGCCCGAGGAGAGTAGGCTTGAATTCGTCATGGCCCAGAGACAGCAGCAGCAGCAGCAACAATTACTGGGAGGAGCACCGTCGGCTATTGCTGGGGTGTGCCAAAAGTATGACCAGCTTGTACAGGACATGGACAGGAGGCTCGGGGATATTGATGGTAATGCCCCGGCCTACGCTATGCAGTGGAACCAGATGCATGGTGGTGGAGCTGGCGGTGGTGGTTTGGGCACACAGTCTGCGTTTGGCCAGCAGACATCGGCGTTTGGAGGGAACATTGGTGGCAGTGCTTTTGGGTCAGGATCAGGATCACTCTCGTTTTTGGGTGGCTCGAAGCTACCTTCCTCATCGACAACAACATCGGTAGCATCGTTTGGCAACACGCCGCAGGAAATCATGGAGGCCACTGGGCCGCGACGCGACCTGACGGCAGAGGAGAGCGACCAATTCAGGGCGCAGGCGTTCGTGTACGGAAGGATACCCGAAGTGCCGCCTACACCCGAGCTTTGTTCTCATTGAAAGGAACAATCAGTTTTTGTATGTATTTTTTCATTTTGTTTGCTAAAAGTGGGAGGGTGGGCTCTAATCAACAATACATTGTAGATCACGATCAGATCAGTGCTGAATATCTTTTTTTTTGTTCTCATTCTAACTAACATATTGTGCAGAAAAAAACTTTACACTTTTGCTTTCATCTTTTTCCGTTCCACCCTGTTTACATTTCGTGACCTGTAATATACATAGCAATATTTTATTACGATATACAGCAACAGAGTATCGATAAAGAGAGAAGGGATAATGCGGTTCTACACGGGCGACGACGTTGGGCTGATAAAGGGGGTGGACATTGATCCCACCGTGTCGCTGCTGGACGCACAGGCAGCGGCAGCCAAGAAGCTGCGGCTGGAGGCCAAGGCCAAGAAGGCAGCAAGCATAGCGGCAGCAAAGGGAGACAACAGTGCTGGCGGTGGTGGAGCGGCGGGCGAGGCGGTGCTTGAGGGCGTGGAGGTGTGGACGCAAAGCGGCACAGTCAGCCGCAGCAGGAGCATCCAGCAGATGGCGATGTCGAAAGCAGCCACGGATGCGGATGCGGTGTTTGTTGTGGCGCGCGCAGACGGGACAGTTGAGGCGATAGCCAAGGAGGGCGGAGCCGTGGTGGATGCGCACAGGGAGCAGGGGTTTGCAGCACCGGTATCCATCAAACACAACGGACGGCAGATCACGGAGAGGAAGTACGTGGGGGTTGGGGCGGTTGGTGGGACGTCGTTTGTCTCGTGCACCAATCTGGGCGAGGTGCGGTACCAGCGGTTTGGCGAAGATGAGGAGGCGCGGGTTCTGACGAAGCTGCCTGCGGATGCGTGTAGAATGCGGGTGCATGGAACGAGCCCCCGCGTGTTTGCGGTGGGCGGACGCGAGCAGGAGCTGAGTGTGTGGGACATCGATGCATTGGGATCCGCAGCGGTGGCCGAGTACCGGAAACCCACGACGGCTCCGCTGTTCAGATCCAAAAACGTGCGCCCCGACAACCTGGGGCTGCGCGTGCCCGTGTGGATCACCGACATCCAGTTCCTCAGCGACAACGCGACAGCCCCAACCGTTGCCGCTTCCACCGGCCACAAGCAGATCCGCATCTACGACGCCCGGGCGGGCGGGCGTCCGATCCACGACTGGAGCGACAGCGTTTCGGCGCACCCGATCACCAATCTCCTGGCATCGCACACCAAGCCCGAGCTGTTCTTCACCGACAACGTGGGCGGCCTGCATCAGCTGGATCTGCGGACCGGCAAGGTTGTTGGCGGGTACAGGGGCTTTGCCGGCGCGGTTACCAGTGTTGCGCTGAGCGAGGACGGGTCGATGGTCGCCGGCGCCGGACTCGACCGCTTCGTGCGCGTCTACGAGGCCGACGGCATGCGTCGCCTGCTGCACCGCGCGTACGTGAAGCAGCGGGTTGCCCAGCTCCATTGGGACTGGAGCGTCAGAGACGTCGGCCCCGACGAGGCCGAGCGGCGCGAGGAGGACGAGATCTGGGACGCCATGGATACCCGCGGAACCAGCTCCGCCAAGCGGAAGGCCGCCGCGTGCTAGCATATACCGGAGGAAGTCTGTTGGTGAATGTGTGGGGGAAGAAATTTATATATAAATAGCATGCTAGCAGTTCAATCAATCAATGTGTCAACCAATCGGCAGTAATCATTCGCTCAGTCAGTCGCTTTCGCTTTCGCTTTCGACATCGTCGTCGGCGCCGCTGCCGCTGGACGGCGTATCGTCGTGCTTCTTTCTGCGCGCAGCCTCCAGGGCGCGACGCTCGGCCGCCGCAAGCCTGCAGGCCTGGGCGTGGGCGGCGGTGCCCAGCACGGCGGAGCACAGCAGACCCGAGACCAGGTGCGCCTCCTGGTCGCTGAGGCGCGGCACGCAGGCGAGAATGGCATCCAGCGACGAGCTGAGCGGGAAGCCAGGCGCGTGCTCGACAAACGACCACGCATGGGTGGTGAGGATGTATCCGACGGTAGCGCAGAACGACAGCTTGACGTCGAGCGACGGGCCGGCGCTAAGCATGGCGGGCACGCGGAGCCCCCATGAGGCCGCCGACACTTGCACAACATCGTCGATGATGCCGCCGCCGCTGCCGAGCACCGTGCCGACTGTGATCCACGCAACAAGCGAGTCGGCCACGGGCTGGCCGCGCATGGTGTTGCGCACCAGGTCAACGCCGGCCGCCGTCACGCCGTATCCGCGGATCAGGCCGTCCACGCTGGCCAGAAACACATCGCTGACCGGCGATGTGCGCCGCAGAAACCGGTACACCAGATCCCCGGGAACGCACGACATCAGCAGGTAGGCGCCCGCGTACACCGGGACCGTCGTATTGTTCTCCAGCCACGGCTGCGTGCGGCCCAGCATCAGCGCTGTGAGCACGGCGCCGCCGAACGAGAATGTCAGCATCGTGAACAGCTCCTGCAGCAGTGGTCGCCGTCCGCTTGCTTGCGCGCCCTTGCGCACCTCGTACGCGATGCGCAGCGCGTGCAGCGTGGCGAAGATCCCGATTGGCACCACCGCGCCCTCGGTGCCGCCTCCCACCCACGGCTTGCTGAGCAGTCCCGGGAACCCGGCCGCCAGCTGCTGCGCTTGCGGGAAGAGCGCCCCCAGCGCCGACGACGGAGGAGGAGGAGGCATCTGTTGGCCCGTTGTTTGCGACATTGGGGAAGGGGTGCTCAGGTTTCAAAAATAACGAGATAAGAAAAGGTGTCAGTAAGCCGAGCAAAATATGGATGTAAGTAGTATGTGTATGTGAGCAAGTAGGTGGATATCGATGTGGAATGAAGAATGGGAACCCTGTGTCCTTTGGCGTCTGCCATTACTATCTACACAGCAACTTCTACTTGCTCCTCACGTGGAGCGTGTGCATGCGAAACCAATCGGCACCTGCACTGGTCACGCGTCTAAGCCAGCATGCAACCGAAAGAAAAAAAAAACAAAGGGAAAGTAACAGTAGACGCAGAATAGTGCGTTATTCCTCCCACACAGGTTCCGTAGAGTACGAGCATGGCCGGTTGCTGGTGCTCTGGAACCGGCTCATCGTGGCATCTAGCTGGCCACCCTTCTTTTTACTTTATTTTTCCTTCTCCTGCTCTACAAGGGGCAATTGGCGAAAAGAGATACAGATGACCTAATGCAGATTACTTTCTGGGATGCCAAGAGGTTTTCGCTTTGTGTGGATCCATTATTCTGCAAAAAAAAAAAAAGGCAACTTCTTTCCAGTCCTGTTGCTTTTTCTTTTGCACGCCAATCACATCACATCCCACAAAAATAGTGCTTTGTCGTTTCTTTCTTTCTTTCATTCTTGCTCTTTCTCCCCTCCCCCATTTCTCTCGCTTTCTCTTTAGTTACATATTATTTATTCTAACCGTTACTTCCCACTCGTTGTAGATCCGCATTCACTCATTTCTATTTGTATTTTCTTCTGCCAATTGTACTATTAGCGTAATTCGAGAGCCCAACAGCATCTCTCTCTTCTTTTTCATCTCTACATCCGTAATCCCCCACGACAACTTGCATAATGAGGCCTGGTTTGATGATGATTGCTGCTGCTGCGCTCTGCGCAACACAGCAGACATCCGTGGTGCTGGCGGCAGGTGGCAGCCAGTTCCAGATGGTGGTACAGGAGGCAACCGGCATCTTTGCAGACATCCAAGTGGTTGGACAACGGCCATGGGTGCCCATGACGAAAGGAACGGACGGGAACGTAGGCAAGAACCACACGCTCAACGACATCATCCGGGACATCAGCGAGGACGACGATATTGTCGACATCGAGTACGTGACGCTTGACCCCGAGAAACCCAAGCGCAGCAGCCCCGTGCACCTCAATGCGCTGGCCCATATCAAGGAGCCAATAGCTGCCGCCACCGCCAACGTTAGAGTCAAGTACGGCTTCCTCACCCTGCTTAACCGTAACTACAACCTGTGCGAGGAGCTCAAGAGTAACTTGAATAAGACTTGTCCCGTCGACAAGGGCCCCATTGAGGTCGATATTGACGTTGATATCCCCGGCTTTATTCCTCCGGTAAGTTGAACTAACCCCCCCCCCCACTGTAAATTGTAAAGTTGTGCATGATGGTTCTTTTTCTTATTTACTTGCTTGCTTATCACCAACACTAATCTATCAATGTTCTCTCCCTTTGTTTGCTTTAATCTGTCTGGCACTTTGGCAAAAGGAGGAACCAACGATGTGTTGCTGCTGTTTTTTTTTGTTGTTGTAGGGTTGGTTCCATCTTGACGCTTATGCTTGGAGAGATTCCGACGAGAAGCATCTTGGTCACATTCTTGCTGATGTTCGCTTCTAGTCTTGACTAACTGAACAAAATAAAATAAATTGATACATGAGTAAATAAGCTTTCTGTTTTGGAATCCCTCAATTCTATGCACGGCATAGCAATTATTTCTAATGGAAGTGGAAGTGCATATACCCGAAACGTGGTAAATATAATAAGAACAAAACATAGGTGATAGATGTTGCCGATAATTATTTTATTTTACGCCAAGAAGAAAAAAGAAAGAGAAAAGAAATAAACCCCTCCCGTATGTGTGGTTTGAGTTTCATGTGTCTTTTTTTGTCTTGGTCTTTGCGGTATCATCCACCTCGTCTTGGAAGCCAAGGTTCTTCCAGTCGTCCCGGTCCATTAGTCGTCTAAATGCAAGATAGATATGAAATTGCAAAAAAAAAAAGGAGGTAGATGGGTTAGAAACCACACACAAAAGTAATAGTAAAAAAAAGAGCAATAGGAAAGAACAATCCTCCACCATCTTTCCTTCCAAATGTTGCTGCTACTTCTTCCATATCAATGGACCAGTACACTCCATTCACCTTGTTTTTTCGTCTTACCTTTCCATTCTGCATCCAAGGTACTCCTTCGATATGTGCTTGCACTTTTTGTTGCTCCCGTTCTTCGTCTGCAGGCATTCGAGGTACCTGGCCATGACGCTCTTGCACTCGCCGTCGTGATCGAGGGGGAAGCTGCCCCTGTCCGGCGGGGTGGTTCGGATAAGCGGCGGAGCTGGGCCACCAAAACTCATCGTCGCTAGGACAAAAAAGGTAGCAAAAAGATAGTTTGGGTAGATGGATGAATAAGAGTGAGGAATGTACTAATAAATACGATTTTAATAAAGAAAAAAAGTTGAACAAAATTTCCCTCTTCCCAGTAGTCCATATCGTTTCTTGATAAAAAAAAAATAATAATAACGGTGGGGAAAAAAGTATTGCCCAACAACGCGGTTTGAACCTTGTTAACATAAAAAGTTATGGTTGGCTAGTTAGGCTATCTACGGGGAGAGGGGAGTTCCATGTTTTTTATATTACGTCGCACCACTGGCTTTGGTCTTTCTCTTTTTCCTCTTCAGCAACGCGCCGCTACCAGCAGGAACAATGAACTTGCTGGTACCGGTAGTGGCGGTGACGGTAGCAGTACTGCTTCTCTCGGGGACCTGGATTTTGTTGGAGAGCTTCTGGAACTTGGCAACAAAGAAGCCGTCCATGTTGTGGGTGTGGGGGAAGAAGCGGCGGGTGAGGGCGAGCGAGCTATGGAAGTCCTTTCCGCGGAAGCTGGTGAATCCGGGGCGGCCGAAATCAAGCCCCGTGGAGACAAGCCTGACGTTGGGTCGTTTTCTCAGCGCATAGTTGACCACGGCCTCGTCCTCCTCAACAGTGACGGAGCAGGTGGAGTAGACGATGAAGCCGCCGGTCGGGGACGCAGCGTTGGCGGAGTCGATGGCCGAGAGGACCAGCTCCTTCTGCAGATGCGTCAGCATGCGGAAATCGTCCTCGCTCTTGTTGGTTTTGACCGACGCATCCTTGGAGATGACGCCGGTGCCGCTGCACGGCGCATCGAGCAGCACGCGGTCGAAGCCGCCCATGATCTTGGGGAACTCGCGACCATCGTAGTTGCACACAAGCGTGTTGGTGATGCCCAGCCGATGCACGTTGGCAACCAGCGCCTTCTCGCGCTCGCGGTTGGCATCGTTGGCCACCACAAGCCCGGTGTTCTTCATCAGCGCCGCGCAGTACGTGGTCTTGCCGCCGGGCGCCGCCGACATGTCAAGCACCTTCTCGTTCTCCTGCGGCGCTAGCGCTACCACCGGCAGGAACGACGATGCCGCCTGGATCATGTAGTGCCCGGCCATGTACTCGGGCGTTGCGCCGATCGGCACGGGCGCATCGAAGATCGTCAGCCCGACCTTGGTCCACTTGCCGATCGGATCCAGGTTGGCGCCGCGGTTGATCAGCGCCTGCGCAAGGTCGCGTCGCCGCGTCTTCAGCGTATTGGTGCGGATGGTCACGGGACGCGGCACCTCGTTGGCCTCGAAGAACTCGACGGCCTCGGCCACCGGGAACAGCTGCAGCAGCTTGGTCATCAGGTAATCGTTGTAGCCGTAGTAGTGGCACAGATCGCGCTTCAGCTGCTCCGTGTAGTCGTTGCGCGACCGCTCGGGATCGCGCAGCTGTGCAAAGTTGTTGAGCACGCGGATGATCTCCTGGATACGCAGCTGCACCAGCGGCAGGTCGGGCGGCGCCTCGGCCTCGGCCGCCACCTGCTCCTCCGTCGGCAACGCAAACAGCTCGCGCTCGCCGTCCGCCACGGCGCCCTTGGCGTCGGCCTGCTCCATCTCGGCCATCTCGACGTCCTCGGCACGCTGCGCGTCGAGCATCCGCGACCGCCGCTCCATGTCGCGGAACGTCATGGCTGCATCGTCGTCGTCATCCACGTTATCGTCGTCGGTGCCGATCTCGTCGTACGACTCGAATCCGTCCTCCGAACCCGAGCTGTCGCCCAGGAGGTCGAGGGCCCCGGGTCCCGGCTCCTGCGCAGTCACCATTTCCTCAGCACTGTCGAACTCGTCCATCGACCCACCCGACCCGGAGCCATCCTCGGAGTCGGACTCGAGCGACGCGTTGTCCCACCCGTCATCGGGCGCATCCAGCACGCCGGCAGCCGCAGCTCCGCTGTCGTCATTGCCGCTGTCGTCGTCGCTCTCCTGTCTGGGCTTCTTGCTGGTGACAACCCCCGACTCCCTTGTGCTGTTATTGCTGCTGTTGCTTCCGCTCTTGCGCTTCTTGGCTCTGCCTCCGCCATTCTGCCCAAGCGCCGCCGCCTCGCGCTGCTTGTGCGCCCGGACTGACTGGTGCTTGAGTCGGTCGTGGACGCCCTTGGTCACCTTGCCATCGTACGTCTTGTCCAGATCAAGCGGCAGCGGGGCGTCCTGCTTGTTTTTGGCGCGGCGGCCCATGGGTTATTTTTATTGTATTTGCCTCTGAGTGTGGCCCAAGCCGGAATGGAGCACGGGTGAGTCAAAGTAACGACAACAGGCGGGGGAGTAAGGAAATAAAAGTAAAGATTAAATAAGAAAAAAAGAACAACCCAAGAGTATGCTATGAAAGGCTTGAGATAAACCAGCAAACAGGCACAGAGTAGAGCAAGAAGAATAAAAAGAGGAACGAGCAAGGAAAAGCTAGTTAGTGCCTTTCCTTTCTCCTCTTCCACAGTACCGATCAAGGCAGACAAGAAAAAAAATGAAAAACGAAAAAATAAATAAAAAAGTAATCCCCACCTGTGATCACACCAGATCAGATCCTTAAAGATCAGATCAACAATGAGACCGCTCACAGCACCTTGACGATGACAGCCCGGGCAGCGTCGACGGAGAACATCTGGCGCTGAAAGAGCGAGGATGCGTAAAAGTCAGCGCAGTCGGTGACGCCAAGCGCGGCAGCCTGGGCCTCAAAGTCAGGGATCGAGACGTCGACGGAGTCAGGGATGGCGCCAGCGTGCTTGAGCGCATGGAACGTCAGCTTCTCCTGCACCAGCTTTCCGAGCAAATAGCAGAGCAGCTCAAAGTGGTCGCGACGCGCATACAAGTACTTGGCAAACTTGCGACGCAGCGCACGTTTGACGGAGATCTTTTGCGCGGCAATGAAGCCCTCGAGCGCAACGCGGATGGCCACATCGACATCGTCGCCCCGCACGTAGTCGCGCAGATGCATCCGCGCATGGGCCTCGGCCAGCCGCACCATCGCCTCGATGTGACGCACGGTGATGGGCACGCTGCCGGTGGCCAGCGACTCGCGCCGCAGCTCGCCGTACAGGTGCGCGATGCGGTCCGAGAACCGGTCAGACATGCGCGGGTGCACGCTCTCGCGCGCGTACATGATGTACTTGCGCAGCAGGCCCTGCGGAATGGCGCCGGCCCCTGCATCGACTGCTGCATCGGTCCCTGCATCGGCATCGTCGTCACCCGCCGTAGCCGCTGCCAGTGGATGCGCGGCCGCATGGCTCTGCACGACAAAGCGACCAAGCATCTCGTCGGCCACCGGATCAACCTCATCGCGCACCACGCACAGCACGTCAAAGCGCGAGATGATGGGCTCGGTCAGCTCGACGTTCTGCGCGAATGGCAATGCTGGGCGGTAGCGGCCACCGATGGGGTTGGCAGCGGCAACCACCGCGCATCGTGCCTGCAGCGTGGTGACAATCCCGGCCTTGGAGACCGAGATGGTCTGCTGCTCCATGGCCTCGTGGATAGACGTACGGTCGGCGTCGCCCATCTTGTCGAACTCGTCAATGAGACACACGCCGCGGTCGGCCAGAACCAGCGCGCCGCCCTCCAGCGTCCACTCGCGCGTCACAGCGTCCTTGCGCACACTGGCAGTCAGACCGACTGCGCTGGCGCCCTGGCCGGTTGTGAAGACTGCGCGGTGCGCGGTGGCCTCGACGAACTTGAGGAACTGCGATTTTGCGGTACCGGGGTCGCCCAGAAGCAGCACGTTGATATCGCCACGCGTGCGCAGCTTGCCGCCAATGTCCTTGGCCACGCCGCCGAATAGCGCAAGCGCCAGCGCCGTCTTGATCTGCTCGTGGCCGAAGATTGACGGCGCAATCGACGCAATGATGCGCCGTCCAACGCCGTCGTCGCGCGCAAGTGCGCGGATGGCACGACGATCTTCGTCGGTCAGTCGCACGGCGGCAAACTCGTCGGCGCGGCGCGCAACGTGGTTAGCCTCGATAACTGTGCTGAAGGCCGGGAACCCGCGCATCGCACCGGGCGCCGCATCCAACGTATGTGCGTAGACGCCCGTCACCTCAATCTCGTCGCCTGGGCGCGCGCAGTCAATTAGATCCCAGAGTACGATAACGTCGCGATGGCGAGGCAGGCGGCCCGGCGGCACTGATCCAGGCGTCTCCTGCAGCGTCAGTCGCTGGTAGTTGCGGTACACCGTATGCTCCGAGTTCAGCGCAAACGGCCCGCGCGACTGGCAGTTGGCGCACATCGACACGCGCACCTCGCTGTGCGCATCCTGGTAGAACGGGCCAAGCACCGCGCCGCACTTCCCGCAGTCGAACTTGACGTACTTGAGCTGCGGGAACACGCCTGTGCGCCGACTAACTACGCCGCTGACGCGCACTAGCGTGCCCAGCTGCGCCTGTCGCAGATCGCGCAGCGAGCTCGTTGTCGGCAGCTCCGCCACGCGCACATGGATCTCGGAGCGGATGCGCGCGTAGTCGGGGAACATCGTCAGCACCGCATCCATGGCCACATCATCCATGATACGCAGCATCTCGCGCGGCGCATTGCCGAGAAAGTACGCAAGCAGCGGCCGTGCGCGCGCCAGATGCGTGTACGTGACCTCCAGACTCTCGCCGTTGCTGGCGCCCAGCCGCCGGATGCGCTCGCCGTACACGGATGCGCCGCTGTCGTCCACATAACTCAGCAGGAAGCGCCGGAACTCGCGCGCAATCGTCTGCCGCGGTCCGGCCTCGCTGACCCACGCGCCCACCGTGCGGCCCTTCATGTCCTTCAGATCGTCCAGCGTCATCGCGCGCTCCTCGTCCGCTACATCCACCATCTCCAGCAGGTGCGCATGCTTGCTCTGCAGTCCGCCGGCCGCACGCCGTCCCACACGCGCCTCCTCGGCGTCCTCAAAGTCCTGCATAAAGGCTAGCGGAATACGCGACGTTGCGCGTGTGCCGCGGCCCTCCTCCCGGTCGCGTCGTCTGAGGCGCGCCTCCACGCGTGCGCGCTCGCCCGGATCCATTGTGGCAAACGCGGAGTCGTCAACCATGCGCGCATCGTACGTGTCCAGCTGCGCGTTGTACTGGTAGTCGCGCTCCATTCCCGGACCAAACAGATCCTCGCCCTCATCCTCGTCCTCGGCCAGCGCAAGCATCTCGCCCTCGTCCTCCTGCTGCTCCGCATCCTCCAGCCGTCCGGGCAGATCGTCGTCAAGCGCCAAATCATCATCATTACCCTCGTCATCATCGTCGCCTATGTGGAGCCCGATGCTGTTGTCGCCCAGTCCTGGAAACGGCGAGAACGGCGGCGGACTCGATGGCGGCAGTCCCCGGTGGCCGTCATCGCTGTCGCCGTCGCCGTCGTCCATCATCCGCACCGGCGAACTCGATCCAAACACCACGCCTCCTCCGGGTGTTGCCGGGAACCCGCCGCCGTCTTCGCCATCCGAGGTGAGCGGGTCGCCCTGTCTTTTGCGGCTCTGCTCGTTGCTCTACACAAATTGTAATGAGAATTCAAATACAAGAGCTTAGCAAACTAACTGCTATCTGCTCATACAATCCATTTCATCGCCATGGTGCTATGTGGTTACCTACCATGTTATTTTTTCTGTTGCTTGATGCTATATACTTATAGCAGATTCAAGGGGGAAAAAGGTGTGGTTTGTCGTAAACGCGAAAAGAACACTGTAAAGTGCACGCTATCCAGTCCGTTGGAGCAATACCCAGCACTGGCGCAAGTCTAAACAGTCGTGAAGAAAAAGAGAATAGCAAAATAAATAGTAGTGGTGGTAAGCCTTTTGAATATTATTACTAGAGTACTGGCAAGTTAGAAAACAACATCAACAAACTTAACCCAGGAGGAGGAGAAAAAGGTGTTTCCACACCTCAACAGAAAAATAAATAAACGGAGAAAATAAATCTAGCATTCATGTTTACGTTAAACGCTGCAGGCCCAATCAGCTAGCTTCCAGATCCACAAATCGGTTCTCCTGCCTAACAATCGTCCATCTGACTAGTCTCTGCCAATATCAGGCGTATCAGGAGACGAAAATGCACACACTTGTTGAATAATTATAATCATAGTAATCCAAGAGACCTTGGACTGCTCACAGGCAAGAAAATGGAGAGTAAAAAACCGGCGGAAATAAACAAGACTTTGGATTTTGCTCGCGCTCTGCTCAAACGTGGCCAAACACAGTCATGCGCTTGTTCGCTGATCTATTGGACTTGTGCTGGTGCACGTGGTTTTCGCACAGGAAATAGCCGTCAAGACTGTAGTAGACGTCGCGCAGCGGCTCCTTGCAGTGGTAGCAGGCAAAGCAGCCTGGATGGAAGCGGCCCTCGAAGACCTGTGCGCACGGGCCCTCGATGGGTTCGCGACACGCCATGCACAGCGACTTGTTGAGCTTGTGGTAGTCGTAGCGGCAGTACGGACGATTCTCGAACACGTAGAACGACTTGTCGGGGAACGCCTTGTGGCATTCCTGGCAGTTGAAGCACGACCGGTGCCACCATGCATCCAGCGCATTGACGGTGTCTCTGCTGGACGGCTCGCACTGTCTGCCGCATCCCTGGCACCTCGTGGCAGGTGTCGCTGCCGCTGTTGTCGAGACTTGTCGCTTGTAGTCGCGCACGCAGTAGATCTTGTTCTGGTGCTCGATGCCCTGCACTGACGATGGAACTGCATCGTTTGCACGCAGTCCCGACGACCGCAGAACTGCGCCCTTGCCTGTCGCAATCCCCACGCCGCACGTCGCACAGTGCAACTGCCGCTGCTTGTGCGCCCCGCCCGCCGACAGCGTGCTGCTGGTGCTTGCTGTGCTGACTGTGCTGTCAAACCGCCCGCGCAACGGATGCTCTCTTGCCGCGCCGTTTGCCACGTCGTGTGGTGACGATGCAGAGTTGCCGACGCTGGCTGTGCTGACCATGCTGTCTCGGTCCGACTCTGACCGCACCTCAAAGCTCAGCGCCTGCATCTCGCCCATCAAATCGTCCAGCAGCGAGTCGAGCTTTGCTGTCTTGTTCGCCTTTCCACCTCCGGCTCCCGCGCTCCTAGGCCCGCTTGGCGCCCGCGTGTGGTGATGTTGTCCGCCAGACCGTCCGCTCACTTGTGTGTTTATGTGCGGCGGCCCAGCGCCTGCCGCTGTCCTTGTGGCTCCACCGCTCGACGGCGGCAGCAGCGACGCTAGAACGTCCAGCGGATTAGTTGGCTGTGCCGCCGCCCTGCTGGATCCGCCGCTTGATGTGGACCGCATGGCTGTTGCTGACGATGCCGAGTGGTTCATCAGTGCTGGCGCTGTTGCGTTGCGTGTCAGCTTCTTCTTATGCTCTTCCGTGGCGCGCTGGGCTGAAGACGAAAAGGTAGATGACGAGGTAAGCGAGTGTGATGTTGTGGTTGCGGTTGAGGAAAAGGCGTTTGGATTGGAAGGGGCATCGTGGAGTGGAGAAGAAAAGGTCGGCGAGTCCTGTGAGCTATTCGCGCTCCCCAGCGGTGGCCGTTTCGCGGATATGCGGATTTGGCTGTCGGCGCTCGTGGGCGACTGTGCTGTCTGATGCTGCTGGCGTCTAGTCGGACTGGCCCTGCTGTCTTCGCCCACGCTGCCGCTGTTGCTGCTGCCACCGCTGCTGGGTGGATACGTTGGCGATGCCGGTGACGAAGAGCCCTGTCTCCGAACAATCGACCCGTTGTTTCCAGCCGCCTCGCCACGCCGTGGTTTTGCAGCCTGCGCCTTCATCATGCTTCCAATGGACAGACTGCTACTGCTACTGCTGCCGCCATTGCTAATGCTGATGCCAATGCTATTGTTGTTATTATTATTATCGTGTCCGCGGCTGCCTTCCGCTTTGTTGGCTGCTGCAGTAATTGTGTTCGTGCTTCCAGGCGCTGGCGTTGTTGTTGCTGCTGGTCCACGGGCATTGGAGCTTGTCTTCCGATGCGTGAACCCCCCATTGTCCCGACCCATGATGTGCTGGGCTGGCGTCGTTTGTTCCTGTTGTTTACGTTTTTGCTCTTCTTCCTCCTCCTGCCTCTGCATCTGTTGCCGCTGCTGCTGTTGCTTTTGTTGTTGCGGCTGATCCCGATAGTTGTGGCTTATGCTATCCAGTTTCAGCATCGCGCTGCTTACGCCCGCTTCACTTACACTGGTGCTGCTTCCGTCTCTCTGCAGCGGCTGCTGTGATGGCAAAGACGACCCGCTGCCAAGGACTGTTGAGGAGTTGGTGCGTGCCATCGATGTTGGGGCCACAGGGGACGACATCGACGAAATGGTAAATACCGAGCTCGACGACGCTGAAAACGGCGGCACAAGCTCGCTATCGAGTCTCTGCGACGCTGGTGGATGTGAAGATGCAGGTGCTGCCGCTGCCGTTGTTTTAGTTGATGGCGAAACAGCTGCGCTTGAGGCTGCCATGTATTGCATTAGGCTGTTCTGAGATGTAGCCGCATTGTTCTTTAGCCGCATGTCGCTCTTGAAGCTGAACTCGCTGCCGTTGGTCCTTGCGCTAAGCTGCTCTCCGGGAACCGCGTCTCGCCGACCAGATGGCGACAAAGACGCTGATCCCTCGTATGGGCTCAAACCAGATCCAAGTCCATCCAGCGACAGACTGCTGCTCGAGTTATTGAAAATAGGGACCTTCCGCGGACCCGGCGAAATCACCTCGTCGCTCAAGCTATCGCTGCTCATTGCTCCCGGTCGAAACGCCGACGCATTATTCAACATCTCATCAAAGTCAAACTCATCTGTCCCTGCTGTTGCTGCATCTTCCGAAAGAAGCTGCAACGATGGTTTGTATGTGGCTGGAAACACCCGACTTTCTATTCCCTTGCGCGCTTCTGCGAATTCGTGCGGATTGTTGTATCGCGATACCGGACCTGTTGCTCTGCTTCCGTATTCAGGTGCATCAAAGAACGAGCTGAGCACTCGGGTCCTCATTCCAGCTGACATGTCGGAATCCCCCGACTGCTCTTGGCACTGGTGCTCGCCAATTAGTCTGATGTGCACTTCCTTCGAGCACTGTGCGCAGGTCATGGTTGGGATTGCTGTGCTATCCCGCACTCCACGGTCCAACATCGGCACCCGCATCCTTTTTTACTTGTTTCTGTCTTTCAAGCGACAAGTACAACTAGAAGGTGTTCTGTTTTTTTGGGCTCTCTGGGATGTACGTATGCACGAAGAATAAGGTTAATAAGAATATAAAGGGAGGAGAGTTGGTGAAGGGAACAGACGTAGAACAAGCTTCCACCAAATGTTTCTGCTAGATAGGAAAGAATAGAATCCGTAACCGAAACTCTTTCTCGGTAGTGGTATTTTTGCTGCTGTGTGTCAATAATATAAAGTAGGAAGGCGGGAGGATGAAAAGGTATGAGAATAACGTATATGGTAGAAGAAGCGGCTCCTGTCTGTATGATCCCCTATTAGAATAACAATTAATAGACCTAAAAGAGAAGAATAGAGAATAATCCAGGTGCGCTACAAAAATAAAAGACAAATAAAACAAAATGTAGAAAAAAGAATGCATATACTTTTAGTTAGAAGAAAAGAAGGATCCTTAGCGGTTGGAAAGGATAAAGATATTTTGATTTGTATAAGGAAATAAAGGATGGCGGACCAAATAAAAAAGTTTGCACACGAGTAAAAAGAACAAGACCAAGGGAGAAATGGTAAAAGAGAAAAAGACCAATTTTGGAAAACTATAGAAAGAGGAATAGAAAGAAAGGATTTTGTTTATACACTAGAAAGAAACAAGTGAAAAACAATTAGATAAAGACTGAGTTTCTTCTATTCCATCATATTGTCATTATGCCAAGGAGAAAAGGAAAGGTTTAGGCTTTCTCTGAATGAACGAGTGAAGAACCCCCCCCCTTAAATAAAAGCAAATGGCTAGAAATATAAAAAATCCCCCGAGCACGGGAAGCACCAGATGTCAGAAACCCAGGTGACTAAGTGTATGATGTGATGGAAAAAAAAGCAATTGAAAAGAAAATTGGCACGGTCTAGGTGTTAATTTCCAAAGCCAGTGTGCTTTTATTTAGCCTGCGGGGCGGAACAGATTAAGCCTCAGGCATATGGAATATAAAATAATGTTCCTATATAGTAGGATTACGCCAGTAGTAATGCAGGATGGTGGTTGGGTTATTATGCTATGCACGGCTATTCTGCAACACAGAGCTTGTAAGGAAAGAGGCATTTTTTGCCAGTTAGAAATGCATGCTACAAGAACCAACAATGCAACTGCTGTGGGTACTCCAAAACAATGGGCACAATGGGCCATGCGGTTTGGGCAGTCCAAGCTCCCTAAACCACTGGTCCAAGACTGGAACTGGATAGGGGATACGACAAAGTGGAAACGCCCCCCGACAACTCACTTTACACGAGAACCATGCGGTCGCACGCACAGGTTGTCAGTAGTTTGTAGGATTAGCTATATGCGCAAATCCTTTCCTTTTTACAAAAATGGCAAATGTGAGAAAAGTGGTCAAAAGGAAAGATACTTTGAGGAAGAAATAAATAAAACGAAAAAGGAGAAGATAGAAAAAGAATGGAAGAAATTGTGGTCAGCAAGATCGCGCTTTTAGCTGGTAAGGAATGACCTGGGGGTTAGAAAAGAAGAAGGAATGCGTAGTAGACCCGATGGACAAGTAACAAACGATACCGCGTATCACGGTACGGTCCAAACAGCGAGAGATATATAAGACCATCATTCTTATCAACCATCGCACCAGATATACACGTCAGTTATCATCTTTTCTTTAAATCTCTACGGCTTCCTCAGATCAAAAAACAAATTACAGTAGCAGCATTCTGAGGTTCTGCACAAACTGCAGTAGACTAAATGGGCTCGGGAAAAAAAACGCGGGTATAGCGTCTACTGCGAGCACAGTAGAATCATGATAGAACACGAAAAGCCTTACCTGTGGCCTGTTATATGGCTCTGCTCTCTTGGCAACGAGTTTCTGGAGCCTCGGGGTTGCACGCAAGAGGAAAAGTTGTGGGTTGTAGGGCTGATAAAGTGATGTGCCTGACAAAAACGATAACAAGGGTGCTGCTACAACAGAGATGGATAATGTAAAATGGGTGGAGGGCTTGAGATACACAGAAAACAATTACAAACACAAGACAACAAAGAGTAGAAGAAAACATAAAGTTTGTTGAGGAAAAATAAAGGATAAAAGGCAGAATTTGCAGAGACAAAAAAGCACACATGTCAAGAGGAAGGGAATGAAGACCAGAAGCTGGCTTATTTTTCTGTTTGTTTGTGTATGGTTTGCATACTTTTGCGCTACGTGGTTTCTCAAAGCATGCACTCTTTTTCGTTATTTTTTCTTGTAGATCAGCAATGTGTTGGTTTTTGTTTTTCAGCTACATCGCATCCTCCAGCTAGAAAATCCATCTGTGGAGCGATATGCAAGGAAGAGCAGAGCGCGTCTAGTCAAGAGTTTGTTTGGGCCTTCTTCTCCTCTTTCCAAGACCCAACAGGCACTTGGAAATACAGGAAAAGATCAAAACACGGCGTCATTTCGGGATTAAAAAGACAGCCCGGTTCAAGCGCTTCTCTTCCTTCATGTTAGATCCTAAATATGGCGGGGAGGTGCTGTCAGTCCTCTTCATGCATCTCCACACGTAAACAAACGGTTCTCGAATAGCAAACGCCATGTAAACAGCCGTGGCAAAATCCTCCCCCTCCCAAGACCAGCAACATCGTTATCTTTTGCGACTACTGCCGTTAGACTTTCTCGATCGAAAGGCAAGGAAAACAGCCAACCCACGAAAGGAGAGAGCTGGTGTTGGCGCCTGCACTAAGAAATTAATGCAGCGTACTTTGCCTTTTCCTTTGTTTGCTGGTTTGTTTGTTTGTTTACTTGTGCCAAAAGAGACAGGCTTGAAGAAATAAAAGACATGTTGAACGCTGTGACAAATATCTGCCGCAGCAGCACAAACAATCAAAGAAGAGAGAAATCACCTATTGTCCTCAGCCGTCCAAGAACCAAAGCACGAAAGGAACCAAAAGCGCAAAATATATATCATTTGAAATGCAAAGGAATATTATTGCCCAAGGACAAACACAGTTTGAAAACTCTGTCCTCGTGACCTCCTTAAGCATCTCTTTCGATAGATTTTCCAAAATCTTACAATAAAAGTCTTTGTCAATTGCGGTAAATTTGAGAACAAGACCGTTGCTGTTTTATATTGATAGTGAAGAAGAATAATGTAGAAGGTTACGGCTTATTCATTGCTTATTTCTATTTTTTCCTTTACCGGATCCGTGCCTTTGTTTCCAGAAACTCTTTGGCCTCATTAATCTTTGTCGCCATGTAAGGCGAGCCTCCACGATCCGGATGGTTAAGAAGCATGATCGTGCGGTGCGCCTTCTTTACTTTGTCCAACGTAAGAGAGCTCTCCTTTAGGCCAAGTATAAGTGATGCCTCGCGCTTGCTCATTTTAGGTGCAAATCCTCCCTTGACAAACTGCTTTGGCACTGCTGTCACACCCTTTAGGGTCGGCCCCGGTGCCCGACCACGCGACAGCACCTTGAGTGCTACTCCACACGCTGCTGCGCCTGCTATCCCAAAGCCAACCAGCACAGGCATGCTCATTTGCTTTTGGTCGCTCATCGTCTAGTGTGAATCAAAGATTGGTCTGGATTAATGTGTTGATTTCGTCTATACAAGGTGGAAATGAAAAGAAAAAGAATAGAAAAAAGGATTGATGATAATAATCAAGCGGTATGAAAAGGAAATAATCCTTTTCCCCAAAGACAGGAGAATATACATGATCAAATCAAAGTACACGATAGGGAATATCAAGCTTCCAAAGAATCCAAAGGTGGATCAAGATCAAGCCAACTAGGCGGAAGGAATACTTTTGCAAACATCAGGCTGGCGCTAGCTGATGCTTAGTCATTAGATATTGCCAAGCGAGAGTACCTGAAACCCAACTCTTTTGGTTCTATACAACCAGGACACCAGAACATTAGGCATTCTGCCCAAAACTATACCATACATGGGTTTCTTTTATTTTTAATTACGAAACCTCATCTTCAGCTTATTTTCACACAAAACCATGGGTTTTATTTATTTAGTTATTGAAAACATAAAAGCACTGACTGCGTAGAAAACCCTCTTTCCAAATAAGTGGGATATATAACCATATATTCCAATATATACTGTTATAAAAACTTTGCCTTAATCTCCGGAATACATCTTGTCTCAGGAATTACGTAGACTTTCTTCGTGGCAGGGGTCTTGGTCCTCGGGGAAGGTTTCTGGGAAATTCTTCATATATTCTTCTATCCATATTTAATATTCTACCTTCATATTTCTCTTCAGCCTCGCGGGCTTGCTTTTCTTGTTCAGTTTCAGTCTTACTATCTTGCCTTGTTTGTTTAGAATCATTCCTTCTGGTTGGCTCTTTTGTCCTAGCATTCTTAACGATATTGGTTGCTTTTCTTACTACTCTATCAACAGGTTTTCCCCATTATTGCTAAAGTTGATAATAGTAGTGTATGGCAAACTGTTTTTGTTGAATAGGAATATGAAAGAAAAAGCACTGTGAAATAAAAAAACAGAAGCAATTCTAAAAGTATTCCACGGAAATAATTTGCTTTTTATATTACTCACTCCGTTCTCATTTTTATTTTTATTTATTCACATTGGTATCCTTGTATTACCAAATTCATCTTTTGTTACTTATAGAACTGTGGTGGTGACCTTGTCATCTGTTTTCAAAGACACGTGGGCATATGATAATTTAATTGTTAGAAGCTACAAGTTCAAACTAATCCAAGACACGATGGGCACCTTAAATTTTGAAGGGTGTTATGAACATGTCAAATGGGCGGTAAGAATAATTTTACTGTAATGTCCATACCATTGGAGACATAAGACAGGCGATAGCCAGCCCTTGATTGTAATATGTCGCCATTTCAGAGTACACAAATTATAACTCTTGTGCGGCTTCCTGTGTCGACAGCTATCACTCACTAGAGTACACTGCTACACAACCATCGCCAATCAATGCTACCAAAGCTAAGCCGCACATAAGCCATAGTGATCATCATCCATCACAGCGAAAATACTTTTTCCTTCTCAAACGCCAAAGCTTTTGCAATGAAATAGCTGGTAAAATCTTTTTCCTCACCAGCAACTTTTCTTGCACCTTCTTCTTAACTGCCGATTATATCTATTACCATTGTTGATATATATGCTAACCTGCTGTCTGCCACTCAGGACAGTAGTATAGAGATGGGCAGGCGTAAGAAGCGTCGCCAGAGAGAGAACTCTACAGAAGCAGTTGTAAAGCGGCAAAGAAATGGTCATTCACGGCAAACCCAAACGCAAGGACAAAAGGAAGAGAGCCAGAGCTTTACGACACCCGACGGACAGGTGCTACCAGCAGAGCTGAAAAAGTACTGGCGCAGCAGACACAACTTTTTCTGGCGGTTTGACGAGGGCATCCAGATCGACGAGGAAGGGTGGTACTCGGTCACGCCTGAAATCATTGCCGAGGACACCGCCGTGCGGATTGCCCAGCTTTACAACGACAGGCGCAAGAAGGCGGACTATGGTCGGATATGTGTTATCGACGCATTCTGCGGCGTTGGCGGCAACACGATAAAGCTCGCTGAGTGGTGTGAACACGTAATCGCCATTGAAATCGATCCGCAGAGACTAGAGATGGCCCGCAACAACGCTGAGGTCTATGGCGTTGCTGAGCGCATAGAGTTTATCCTTGGGGACTTTTACCAGCTGGCGCCTACGCTCAAAGCTGACGTGGTGTTTATGAGTCCGCCATGGGGTGGACCCGAGTACACGGGCGCCAGCGTGTTTGACCTCGACTCGATGCCCTCGCATTCGGCGCAAGAGTGGGTGGATTGTGCGCGTTCAATTTGTGCAAACATCGCGTTCTTCATGCCGCGCAACTGCGATCCGCTTCAGCTGACTGCTCTGGCTCCCGACTTGTCGTGCGACATTGAGCTCAACTACACGAGTGGATTCTTCAAGGCAATCACAGCCTACTATGGTGATCTGGCTCTCTACGGCAGCTCGGACCCTCGGCGGCTTATGTAAATGAGTCAGTGGGCTTTGGCATTTCCTGTAAACGTGCTTTCTTTTTCTTGTTTATGTACTTTAACGCTATTCTTCTTTTCTTCACTTGATCTGTTCAGAAGCACTTGCTAGAAAACGCCGTGCACATGAGCAACTGCCCCACAATACATAAACAGTGGCAATGTTATGATATCAAAGCGCATATTTCATTTGCGTCTCTAGGCTTTTATTCTCCACTTTCAAAGCATTAAAAGTGGTATTGATTCAGTGAACAAACTACCTTTGACAGCAATTTTTATCATAATTTCTGCTTTCTCTTCATTGCGGTGCTTTTTGTTCTTTTCCTGTTCTCTGTGCTAGACACCTCTTTTATCCAACTCTCGTTGTGCGGAATTTGAAACATAAATGGCAGCACGGCTGGCTGGCGTGGCTATAAGCGATGATTATGATGAAGACCGAGCGTTTCTTGTGCGCAGCGTCGCCAGATGTGAGGACCAGCTGAACAACGTTGGGTTTTCAGAACCACTTGATGCAGTACAAATAAGACAACTATCGAACATAGAGAACATCATCGCACAGTACAGACAGATGGCATCACATCAGGACGAAGACGAAAAAAAGAACAGCTTGCATCGAGATCCTGTTGCTGAGCAGTTTGGAGATTGCATTGCACGCATTGAATCCCAGATCGAACCGTGGATCAAGAAGAAGGAGGCAATCGTTGCGTCTTTGCAAAGCGTTGGTCAGGAGGAGAAGAAGGAGGATGGAGGGGACAGCAGAGCGACATTGCCTGCTATGAAAACAAAAAGCGGTACGCAGATGTCAGGTGCACTGGATAGCTCGTTCGACGGAGACGTTAATGAGCATTGGACAGATGGTGTGTTGCCAAGCGATCTGTTATCCGAGCCTCCCAATACAGCAGAAAGGGCAGTCGGTGGCAACAACAGTGTTGGAACTAGACCTTCTCTGGAACAGCCAAAGAGTAGTGCTGCAGAGACATTAGTAGAGCAGCCGGTTGGAAGCTTTGCAGAAAAACGAAAAGGCAAGTCTGAGATCTTTATTATCTGTGTATACTATATGTCGTGTTCTCCTTTCACATCATTCAACCATTATTTCTAAGCTGACATTGTATTTGTTGACTGTGGTATGCTGTGCGGGAATAAGAGCTGTTTGCTCCATGTTCTGGCGTATACATTATTATCACTGTAGAGCTTCTTGGCGAGATGGAGGGGTTGCGACGCAGAGGGTAAGTCTATTTATTAGCAGCACACGGCAATTATATGATAGAATCCGGGGGCAGAGCTCCAATATGGCTGTGAATATAACGGACATGGTTAATATGAGCAGAATAAAATGTTGTGTATTGCATCCGATAATTTTATACGAGTAGGGTTGTTCCGAACAATGCCGGTGCTGTAGAGAGGCTGCTCCAGTCGCAGCGCAGCATGCATGAGGATCTGACAGACGATTTGGTTAAGATGGCATCGGTTCTGAAAAAGAACACGCTGGACTTTGGCGTGCTGATGGAGAAGGACAAGAAGGTGGTTGAGGAGGCCGCGGAGCAGCTGGAGAAGAGTGCAGCCGGGGTGGGGAAGCATGGACTGCGGCTAGAAAAGTACCGCAAGCGCGCGTGGGGAACCACAGGGCTTACATGGCTGGCGGTGCTGGTTGTGGTGTCCGTATTCTTCACGCTTGTTCTGTTTATAAAAGTAGCGCCGAAGCGGTACTGATCTGGAAATCGGGCTGCAGAAGGAATATTATTATATTTCTGGGCTCTCTGCAACGCCTCTTCGACGCTTCTTTTTGCTGGTAGATGTTGACATTTTCGGTTCTTTTTTTTAGATTGGGAATGTTTTTTTATCTGTTGAAGAAACATGCCGTGCTTTTGTCGGAGAACAATGACCAGTGACAGCAACAACGTCAGCAGCCATGAGGTGGTGTGAGTCTGAATGGTGCTAAAGGCGATGGAAACGCATCTGGCACTATGAGGGGGGGGGTTTACTGGCCAGACAGCTCTGAATCACATGCATTTCGTGCCAAGCAGACAACGGAAGGATGCCTGGTTGTGTTCGTTTGCGGATCCATTGCAATGATCAAGGCACATGCGTGTTTGGCACGGAGGAAGCGACACAAAGCAGCAACAGGTTGGAAAGCGTAAACAGGAGAGGTTGCCATTCTTTATGGCAAAGAGAAAAGCGGCTGACGCATAACAAAATAACAAAACAACAAACAATAAGCAACCAGCAACTTCTGGCTGAAATTGCGGTCCCACAGCCGGTGCTTATCGTGGTGCTCCCGTTTACGTGCGGTTGCTGTGAATGAGGTGCTGGGAGAGTGATTAATGTCTTTTTTGCTGTTTGTTTGCCAGAATTGGCTGCGTCTGCTGCTGTTGTTGTCGCTGCGGCTGCCAGAAAGAATGCAGACGGCAGGAAGAAAGCAAGACAAGAAAAGAAAGGGAAGAAGCCTCCGTAGAGCCAAGAGCAAGAAAAGATGCAAAAACACGGCGAAGGCGAGCAGGGCCTTGCTGATAGACATCCCGCACTGCCGAGACCGGTTCTATTTGCACCGGCCGCAATGGGTCCGGAGCAAACGAGAAGACCGATCCATGCGCTGAAAGAGGAATGCAGACGATATGGCTTGCCAGCAGTCGGGCTTGTCTGGTCCACAGGGCGCGAGACCAGCTTGGCGCAGAAAGAAAGAGCAAGCGAACGGGCTGGCTGGCACCCGCGCTTTGTGTGGCACTGCTTGGAGGATTCCACAGGCCTTTCCCCAAAAGACCCTTCCGATTCATCAATATCAATATCAGCATCAGTGTCGGTGCCAGCGCCAAAAAAACAAAGCCTGCTCTTGCCGCTTCCGTCTCGTCCGCTTTTGGGCGGAGAAAGAGGCTCGGATTGCTCGATTGACGCTGCTGCCCTCTTCTGGCGCCAGCATTTTCCGCTGCGATGCATGCTGCCAGCACCAACCAACGCTTCCCCCCCAAGCGCAGAAGGTCATTCCATTCATCCATTCTTCCTTCCGTTATTGCTGGCTGGGAAAAAGGCCACAAACCCCCACCCCCACCAGCCGCGCCGCCATCTCCACGTTTGAGAGACAGAATGCAAACGCGCCGTGATATTCGTCCATTCCATCGCACCTCATTCTGTGGCCGCTGCTGGCCAGCCAACCGGCCACACGCATGCCGCCGCTCCATGAAATAACCAACCTGCCTTTGATTATTTTTGGCGACAAGAAAAGAAGCGAGGCCACAATAAACGGCATCTTTCGGCCATCTGTCCATTCAGCTAAAGCAAAGGCAAAAGCAAAAGGCAGCCTTTGTCGACCAGCTTGCGGGTTTGGTTTTGTGCATGACGGCCCTTCCCCCTCTTTCCCTTGCCTGTCTCTCGTCTTTGTCTTCTGTGTCTCGCCTTGGGCGGGAGGAGGGAAGACAGGGCCACCGCGCGTCGTGGCATTTGGTCTTTTTTTCACTCTTTGACATAGTGCCACTTTTTCCCCCTTCCCTTCCCATTCTGCGGCTTTGCATACTGCTTGATGAGGGGGTGTTTCTTGGCCCATCTGTTTCCGGTGTGGTGTGCCTGTGTTGTGTCTATCTTTCCAGTCACTCGTGTCCTTCCTCTTCTTCTTATCCAGGCCCGTTCTTTCTTTTTTCTTTGCTATTCGTATTGCTCTTGGTAATTTCACTTTCTCGCTTCTTGCTTGTTGTACAGTTATAACTATTTCTCGTCCTTCGCACAGCCACGCGTCTTTTGAAACCAGAATACCGCGAACTTTACAGAAAGGGTACGCAAAACACTAGTCAGAAAGCGCTTTTTTGGTGGAAGTAGGGCATGCGTTACCGGCTCCGTTGGCTGCTTGTATTCCAGAGCCAAAAGCTGTCTTGGTTGTTGTAACGGCTGCCATGAGGCCCACAGTGCGAAAAGAGGCCCGCGGAAAGTCGGTTTGCTAGATAAGCAAGCGTATATTCTATTGGGCCTGCCTTTCCTCCCTTCTTTTGCTTGGCATGGCCTGGTTGTGCTGTCCCGGTTCTAGCTCTTGTCAAGCCGATACTAGCTAGAGCATCGTTGGTTAGACTTCCGACGCCGTCAAGCCGTTCGGTTATGCGAGGAGGAATGTACGCGCCTGCCAGAGGTTCCATTTTCTCTGTCCAAATCCTCCTTATATTTCCGCGCATACTCCCTCCTTGTTACTCTGAAGATTGCATACTAATATCTGATGGCTCTTTGGTTCTGTTGTGCTGGTTTTCTGGCTCTTTCTCCCCAAGAATACCATCATTGCTCTATACATGCGGTCCTTTTGTCTCTGTAGGTAAGGATCAATTTGCCAAAGTAGTCGCCTTTTATTCGAGATGTTGAATGTCTTGGAGGGGTGGGGTTTCCTTTTTTCATTCCGCAAGCCCAAAGCAGGACACAATGCGCACCACTTGTTGCTCTGGTTGTTTCTCTGGCTGTTGCTCTTTTGTGGGAAGCAATCGTCGTGTCATGCTGGCAATGCACAGCAAACGCAGCCAAAAGAAAGACCCGATTTCCAAAACGCTCCATCTTGTTCTTATTTTGCCTGGGGAGGAGCTGGGCTAGGTTGAGTATTTCCTTTTGGCAGGCAAAACGACCAATGCAAACAGTAGTCATAATCGATTTCTCTCCTCGGCAATGACCGAGGGCATCAACGGTGCATGCAAACATGTCCTATGTCTTTTTTTCTACCTCTGACAAATCTGCTTGCCATCTTTTATTTTGCATTTCTCACCCTGATGGACCACTGGCTCTTACGCCGCCTTTCTTCCTCCTGCTTTTCATTATTCAGATATGGCGGGGCAGAAGGAAAAGGCAAGGTCTAGCCTTAAATGATGCACCGCCCATCATCTGTCTCTGCTTGAAAACAGGCCCCCTTTGCACTACATCTAGCCAACGCGAACATTGCTGCCGTTTGCTGGCCATATCTCCAGAAAAAGGAGGGCGGGAGAATGCATTTGGGAAGTGCAAAAACAAGACTAGAAACCACACTTCTTGCCTGTCATAATCACCTGTGCTTTGCGACATGACCCATGCTGTGCTGGCAGACTCATGTCTCAAATGAGCAATGGAAAAAGCTGCCTTTGCGTGTGGCATGTTCCGCGTATTTAGACGAGCAATGTGCACTATGTGCTGCATTCACATACCCGTGCGCCTGTTGATGGGATTGTTCGCACCACACCCTACGTTTTTTTCGCGCTGCTTTGGCTGCTACTGTCTGAGGGAGCGAGCAATATCAGCACTTCCAAATGCCATTTCCACCACTACTGCCTATATGCAATTTTATCTTTTTTTTTTCTGTGCTGTTTATGGCCCACATTTCTCTCTATTCTGGCGCCGAAACCGAGCACGCAAAAAAGAAAACTGCTCGAGACATGATGGAATTTCATGTGTGCGTTTCGTGTACACTGCGTTAGTCTCATCTTTCCCCCTCCTTTTCATCCACACACACCCCGCATTTACTACGTTTTGCTTTTCTTCTTTGCGGGCGCATTTGCCTCCTTCCCATCCTATTTCAGGGCTACACGCCAGCTTGGACAAGCAAACTAAAATAGCTGGCTGACTGGAGATGAAAATGCCTTTTTTAAACTGAAAAAGGGGGATAACAAACTTATATTGCAATATGATGGAGATGGCGGCGGTGCTTGTGCCCACTTTCCCGCAGTCTATTTCGCTCAGCGTTGAAACAGAAGCAAACATTGCTGTAATGAAAGCAAAAATGAGCGCTTGATGCAGCCTCCACTCCCCTTTGCCAACCCACCACTTGCAGGACAAATGGAGAAATGATGGTTATGGCCTGGAAGAAACGCAAAGCGATATACACGCTTTTCTCTATTCCATCTGCCCATTCAACAACTAGGCTGCCAGCGGCCGAGAAAGGCCCAGAGTGAGCAGCCGCCCATCATCCATACTTTTCCTCTTTATTTCTCCCCCGTCCAGCCGCTGTCTTCAATGTATTTGAAAGTCTCGATATCCACCACTACTTCCCCTCCCTCCATCTCTCCTGCCTCTCTTCCAAGCAATATCCCAGTGCTCGAAAGGTCCATCTACGCACACTCTTGCAACTCTGACCCGCACTACTTGGTGCGAGATAGAGGCTAGCAGCTGAATAATAATTATCTGCTTCCCCAGCATCCCCCATTTTCTTGTATTTTTTCTCTCCCTTTAATTGAACGTCTGTCTGTCTTGTTTGTCTGTCTATCTAAATGTTGTGTGCGGCAGCATACATAGATTGGACACTCGCCTATATTTCTTCTGTTCTGCCTATTTGCGGAAAGCGCCCACATGCCTGTCGACTCGCTGACGTGTTGGCCTTGCTCATACTTTGCTTGCCCTTCCTTTCTACTGTACTTCATCTAGGGCTGTGAAATATAAAGGCCCCACCAGCTTCTAATTTCTTATATTACCGTTTTCCGAGCGCTGCTTATCGTGCAGCACTCTAACCTAGCTTTCTTTTCCCAGCAAAATCTAACTTATTCCACCATATTAACTTTTATATTTTTTATCTTGCCGCGCAAGTAGGGGATTCTGGGCGTATCAACATATTGCAACATTGCGTTTGCCGCCAACAGTTCTTCCGCTTAAGCAAGCGCTTATATCTCTACAACCGCATACATGCCTGGCACCAGAGTCGATATAAAAGGTGCCGGACTTTATGCGCGGCACGTACATCCTCCTCGAACAGCACAACAGGCTTCAGACGAGGTCATTGTCATCCACAGCGATTCCAGCGAGCCCGAGTCCGACAACTATTATAGATATTATCAAGAAACAACAGCCTTCAGCAGCTCGACAATGGACTTTGGCGGATATTCCTCGCATGTCCGCGGAAAGGCCTCATTAGCCTCACAGTATGCTTCGCCACAATCTGCATTCGACACACGCACACACGCCAACGGTAAGAATATAACAGCCTGGTGCATTATGTGAATGCTTTCTGTCCTTTCAATTCCCCTCTGAAATTCTTGTCCATCTCCATGTTTTCTTGTATGCCTGCTCGCTTTCCTACCTTTAATGTCAGTGGAGGGCGGGTTTGCCACATTTGCCTTCCTCCCTCGTTTCCCGCCTGTCCTAACCACAATGCTTTTGATGGCTGGAAAAGCGTTTGCCGACAACATTTCCTTGTATCCCACTGCCTGCGCTCTTTGTGTCCTTTCGCCTGCGCTTTTGTTAAACAGAAAGAAAAAGGAGCAGCGCGAAAGGGAGGGGCAAGGGAAACATGGAGACTGCTTGAAAGGGGAGTGAAAAGGGGGAGTGTGGATAAGCCGCCATTACAGTTTCTTTTTTTAAACTCCTTCGCGCAACGCACCCGCTTGCCACACACGGATGGGATACGAGTAGGAATCTTTTTGCGACGCTCAGCACATAATCCTCCTCTCCCCCCCTATTTGTGCGCCCTTCGCCAGGCTCCCTTTTGTCGCCTTTTGTTCTTTTTATCAACAAAAGGGTAAAGTGGGGAGTAGTGTCTGGGAAAGATACTATTGCGAAAAAGTGAATGGCTGTCTCGCAAGACGTCAGGTAGGCCGCCTTTGACATCCAGCCGGTCTGAGGATTGAATGTATTTCTTGCTGCTCGTCTTTGCTAGCATGTCCTGTTTCCTCCCCTCCGCCCTAACTCATTTCAAGCAGGAGAAAAGCGTGCTTTATGCTGCTTCTACTTTTACACCCTCGAAAACAGATATCACTTGTAGCCCACACCTTCTCCTTTCCTCCTTCCTCCTCTTTCCTGTATCCATTCACTCACTCATTACTTTTCTTTCCAGCTTTATTTTCTTGGTTATTCTGTCACATCGCTGCTAAATCCGCACATACACGTCTTTTGCATCAATAGAAGATACAGCAGCAACGCCGAATGCTGCATCTGGCGCCTTATCGTCCACATCTTCGTCTACTTTAACCATAGTCAGCGCCCTGCAGCAGCCAATGATGCGTCCCCCAAACAACACAGAATCCGCCGCCAACAACAACGCCATGACTGAGGACAGCATGCACGAGTCTCAGCGGCCAAAGCATCGCTACTTGACACGGTCTGTTGCCCATAACGCTGCGCGGATAAAGCAAGAACAGCAGCAGCCTACTGATGCGTTTAGCCAGCACCAATATGGCGCAGGTGACTCACTGGACACGACGGAAGACATTGACATTCTTCGCGGTACCACCACCAGATTTACATTTGAGCAAACACAGCTACCACGCATTGCAGAGGCTGTTGCCTCTGGACAGACGAACCCTTACTATATGATGACGGCGGCCAACGAGCAACGCCAGCAACCACAGACATGGACGTCAACTGCCCTATACCAGGCAGCACGGGCGGTTGCCGCCGCCGCTACTACAACATCAAACACACAGCGGCAGCAACAGCACTTACAGGCTGTGTCTAGTGTCAACCCTGTTCTGACGACGCTTCAGACGGTTTCGACGGAGCAGCTGGGTCCTTCTAGCGTTGTTGCTCCTCCGCCTGCGAAACGACGCAGAAACGCAGCAGCAGCCACTGCGGCAAAAACAACAACCACTCAGCAGCGAGGCGGTGCTCGTGGACGTGCCGGCCAGCGCAACAAACAGCAGCAGGTAAGTGCCTTTTATACGAAATGATGATGATACACTGCCATCATACCCTGGCGCGGCGTGTTAATTGTTAATGTATATGATGTTCCAGACCCTGGTAAAGGTCTGTTTTATCCTTCCCTTTTTCGGCCCCAACACTGCCGCCATCCATATTGCATTTATGCATATATGACAGACAAGCGCCTCTACACTCTGCCACTGAAAGTGGCTCTGTCATCTTGTTCATGCTATGAAATATTATGAAATGGCAGCTCTCCCATGTTTTGACATTTCATTTCTCTTGTTGCAGCTGTGGACCAACACGCCATGAACACTGCGCAGCCAGTTTTTTACTTTTGTGGGGCCCAAGATCTCTTCTCTGCGCAAGGACCGGGTCTAGATTCTTTGGAGAAAAGAAATATGGCGTTCTTTGTTTGTGCAAACCACATCCCACTTGTCGAAGCTGAGCTCATGTCATCAAAATCATCAAGGCTTTCCTGAGGTTGTGCTACATTCATGGGGGATATACTGTCCACACAAACAATTTGCGTGTACTTTCTTTCAAGCGAACCCGCAGATAGTGGTTGGTTGGCCAACTCCCCCTCATTGCTCCTTCTTGGTGGCTATGTGACACATTCTTTAATCTGATGTCGTACAGCCGGCAAGAAGTATCGTGTAATTTTGCAAACATCCTTGTCAAGTTGTTTGTTCAAGGCCTTTTTCATGATAATGCTGCCAAACAAAATCCCAGGCTGGACCAACCAGATCTCACTAATATAACACTATCGCTCACAAACAATTGCCCCCTATCACCACACACGCCAACATTTTGCGAGCATTTGTGCCATAGCGGCTGTGCTTTCTCAACTTTCTTTCTCGGGTGGAGGAAGAGTGTGAGTTGTCGCTTGCCATTTACCGCACATCTTCTCTTACCTTGCCAAGAAGACTAAATGACATGTAGTGGGTGAACAAGCCTAGCTCTTGTGGAAGGAATGACTTTTTTCTTATTTCTATTTCATTTATTCTGCTCTATTTCTGCTGTACTCTTTTCCTTTCATCTGCTCACTTTTCTATTATCTTCGCTCTGTATTTCTGTATTGCCTGGATGTTTAATTGTGTCTTTTGCATCAAAAGTACTAATTAAGTGCTCTTTTTTGTTTTCTGGTCTTCAATTTCTCTGCTCTCAAATTCTCGCCTTCATCCAATGTCCGTCATCTCTTTTGTCACTTCTCTTTTCCGATCTCGGAACAACCATGTGGGATCAAACAACATCTCCTCAACATCCAAAACGTCGCTTCAATCATCGAACGATTCTGGAACAACTCTGAACAATGACAAACCCTCCAAACGAAACGACGTTCTACCATCCAAACTCTACATCGGCAAAAATCCACCACCAACGGCTAAAAAACCGGCGGATGTGTCTAAACCACAAATCCATCCTACAAACTACGACGACCAACGGAACGACGTCCGCAACATCTATCCTTCTACCAAAACCAATCCGCGCCCGTTTCAACCGAAACCGCGATATGTCGACAACAACAATGAAAAACTTTTGCGACGTGTACAGCAGAAGGCCGAAGCCCCTTGCGACGACCGCGAGGGCCACTTTATTGTGGTACCCGGCCGCGAGTTTACTTCGCGCTTCAAGATCCGCCGGCTGCTTGGCCAGGGCACCTTTGGCAAGGTCATGGAATGCGATGATCTTGCTTCTGGTCGACTGGTTGCGGTCAAGGTCATCCGTGCTGTTCCGAAATATAGAGACGCTGCGAAGATTGAGACGCGTGTACTACAGACGCTGGAACGCAATGACCCAGCAAACATCTACCAATGCATCCACCTGAACGAGACTTTTGACTATCGCAACCATGTGTGCATGGTCTTTGACTTGCTTGGCCCCAGCGTGTTTGACTTTTTGAAGGAAAACGAGTTCCGTCCCTTTTCACTGCACCACGTTCAGCTGTTTGCGGAGCAGCTTCTACGCAGCGTTGCTTTCCTCCACAGCCTGAATCTAGTGCATACTGATCTAAAGCCGGAGAACATTCTTCTGGAGAGCGGCGAGTACGATGTGGTGCCCTTTGGCAACAGCCAGATGGTCAAGACCCGCATGCTCAAGTCAACCAAGATTAGGCTGATTGACTTTGGCAGCGCGACTTTCAACAATGAGTACCACTCGCAGGTCGTGTCGACCAGACACTACCGTGCACCCGAGATCATTCTGAATCTGGGTTGGTCGTTTCCTTGCGACATGTGGTCCATCGGCTGCATCGTACTGGAGCTTCTGACTGGCGAGGCGCTGTTCCAGACGCACGACAACAACGAGCACCTTGCAATGATGGAGGTTGTTGTTGGAAAAGCACCAGCGCACATTGTACGGTCTGTCTCCAGCGACCTACGCTCAAGATTCTTCCGCTCCAATGGGACTGCGCGCTATCCGACCGCGGAGAACACTCGTCAGTCGCAAAAGGGCCTGCGGTCGATGCGCCCGTTGAGCCAACTTGTTAACCCCTCAACTAACCCGATCTATGCCAACCTGCATGATCTTCTCTTCCGGCTCTTGCAGTATGATCCTCAAGCGCGTATCACAGCAAAGGAGGCGTGCAATCATCCGTTCTTCCGTTACCGCGTTGGGCCTGACGGACGTCTTATCAACAAGCTGCCAGCAGCAACTCCTAGTCATGAGCAGCAGCAGCAGCAGCAGCAGCAGCAGCAGCAGCAGCAGCAGCAATCGTATAGCGGCATCTCAAGCCCGAATGCTGACTCTGTGGCCCTATCAGCTGCATATCGCTCGAACCGTCCGTCGTTTCAAACTGCGGCTGCTGCAAATCCGATGCAGTTGAATCCTTCGTCAACTGTTGCTGCCCATGTCTCGGTCCCCCATATTCATGCTACCACTGGTGGCAAGATGGCAAGACTTCCGCCAATCCAAACCCAGCTGGCAGACTACACCAATACTTATGCCTCTTCCAACAATCTGAGCTCTCAGCCACAGCAACATTATGGTCACGTGCCTGTTGTTTCTGGTGGCGCTACGAGTGGCCATATGAGCAGCGCCTACCAAGGGAACTACTATCGCGACCAGCAGCAGCCCCAGAAGGTGCCGTCTGCTGTGGGGACTGCTCCAGGCACTGCATACAATTCTGCTGGCGAGTATCCTACTTACCAGACTTCAAACCACTATCATTATCCAAGCAGCAGCGTCCAGCAGCCGCAACAGCAGCAGCCAAGTGCTGGGCAAAACGTGCGGATTTATACAACCGATGGCCATCAGTGGCAGTATGTGAATGGCACAAATGGCCCTGCTCCCACCACTCCGTTGTCGGCGCAAGGTAGTAACGCGCACTACGCCTTCTCTGTACAGCAGCCCCAGCAATACCACCAGCATCATGTTGTGGAGCAGCAAACAGCCAGTGGGTTTGCTACGGCATCCTCGCAGACCAGGACGGACGGCAAGCGCAAAGCTGGTGCTCCTATCGACAGCGGATACTTTCCTGATGTGCCCTTTTCCGCTTCAGACTGCAACAGCGGCAGCTACTTTTCCAGCGGCAGCGGATACACCAGCCCCAACATCAACGGCCATTTACCAGGCTCGCTTTCCTTAAGCCAGAGACAGCAAAACCAGGTGATCCCAAGGAACAACTTTTCATCAGGTCCATCGTCCTTTGCCGGTACGTCGTCGTCAAGCTCTGCTAATGTTCCGCTGAGCTCCATTGCTAGCAAGGGTTTTAATCTGCCGCCACTAACGTCGCATGTGTCCCAGCAGCAGCAGCAGAACGGGGGTGCATTATCTTCATACTACCAGCAACGCTACCAGCAAGCAAATTCTTGTTTGCCCTCTGCTTCGATGAGCGGCGCAGGCGGCAATAATGCCTCCTTGCATGGTATAGCGAATGGCAGCACCGTTCTGCCCCGCATGATTCCTATTGATTCCAATACCACGCCAACGCTGACCACAGCAACCACGGCAACTCCAACACCCGGATCGACATCGGCACAGCTCGGTGGGTCGCACAGCATGGATGCAAACGGGTCTATGGCCACCTCTGCATCGTCATCAGCGATGGGGAATGGGCTGATCGCAAACGGCTCCTCCGTTTCTGCTGGGGCAGGATACCCGAGCTCCCAGAAGCACTCTGTCGGCCGCATTCTTCCGTCGCTGGCGGTTGCTCAAGGCAGCAGCAACTCGACCCCGCACATGGGCGCCATCAACAGCGAGTTTGCGCGCACCAGCATTGCAGACACAATGCAGCAGCAGCAGCAAAAGCAGCATCAGTACCAGTACCAGCAACATCGGTATCCGCCTGTTTCTTCGGGCGTTGCCACCACCCCACAGCAAGCCGTGTACCAGCAGCTTGCGTCAGCCTCGCCGATGCTCTTGCAGCCCGCACAGGTGTCGTCCGCCAGAAGTAGCTTCTATCCGCAACTGCCTTCGGCTCAGTCGCTGATGCAGCAGCACCAACATCTTCCTCAAACTCCCCCAGGCCACGGCGGCATTCCACTGGATCATCGCAGCCACCCCCACCACTACGCCCAGTACAACTTTGCTGCACCCCAACAGTAAGAGCAGTACTCTTCCTCATAGAACACAGGCGCTTGCTTGCTTGGTGTCATCTTTTCTGATGTGTTGCTTCCCTATCGTAGACAACCAAAGCGCACATATATTCTTTCTCTCTCTCTTGTACAGCATCATCCATTTTATTCTATTCTTTCGTTTTCTTTTATGCCCATAGTATTAGTATTATACACTTTGTTTTCTTCACCTCAATTGCTTTTGTAAAACCATTATCAATTAGAATTTTCATATTATATTTTTGCCTGACAAACAGTCAGGGCTTTTGATTCATAATAAGATACAAGATCACCAACATTTTTTTCTCCTTTTCTCTCTCTTACATTATTCTTGCTTGTGATTTTGGTCTACCTATTTTACGCTACTATATCTCGCCAGCACCGTTTATACATACCTCATAATGTCTGAGCCCGAGGCGACCATTGCCTCTGCATCTGGCACTATAGGATTGAGCAGCGCCGAGGATGAAGCTGCAGGTTTTGATTCGATGTTCCAGGCGCCCGAGGGGTTTTACAAGGCACATCCTGAAGAAAAGGTGGTCGTATTTGAGCGCAAACCAGAGTTCGTTGACAGCAAAACGGGCTTACGCCAGGTGCGACTGAACCTCCTTGGATCGCACCCGCTTTGGGGCCACTACCTATGGAACGCAGCAAAGACATTTGCAAACTATCTAGATTCGCACAAGGACATTGTTCAGGGGAGGAGCGTGCTGGAGCTGGGCGCGGCAGGCGGATTACCTTCGCTTATTTCTGCTGTTAACGAGGCCTCGCGCGTAGTGGTCACGGATTACCCGGACCCCGATCTGATTGAGAACATCAGAAAGACGGTTGCCATAAACATGCCACAAAAGCTGGAGGATCGCAGCGTTATTGTCGACGGGTTCAAGTGGGGCCATGAGATTGAGAGAATCCAGAAACTCGCCCCCGATGACTGCGATGCATTTGATGTGCTGATTCTTTGCGATCTTGTGTTCAACCACTCGGAGCACGACGGACTACTCCGGTCGATAAGCCAGCTGATGAAGAAACCAAGTGTAGGTGGATCTGGCGGCGAGGCGTATGTGTTTTTCACGCACCATCGCCCATGGCTGGCTGACAAGGACATGCAGTTTATTGAGCGGGCGCAGAAGGAGCTGGGGTTGGAGGCAGTACGCATCGTTGAGGAGTACACGGGGGTCATGTTTGAAGAGGATCCGGGAGATGCCAGAGTGCGTGGCACAGTTCATGGCTTCCGTCTGACGCATCCGATGTGTCCTGTGGAAAGAAGCTGATTTGTTTGTATTGCAGGGTGTTTGGAATAAAAAAAAGTTCAGGTAATCACAAGCCGGCTTGTATAGAAA
>JANBTT010000138.1:0-40108 GCA_027578915.1 Coemansia sp. RSA 1200 | reverse complement strand
TTTGACAAGCCCAGGTACCGCACCTTGCCTTCCTTGACAAGTTCTGCCATGGCAGCCACGGTTTCCTCAATTGGAACATTTGGATCCATATCGTGAAGATAGTACAAGTCAATATAGTTCGTTCCAAGGCGCTCCAGACTGGCTTCAATGCACTTGCGCATGTACTCTGGACTGCCGTTGGTGCCAATATCAAGGTCTGCAAAGGACCCGGTTTCCCCGGGCAGACGCTCACGCGTCATTATCCCAAACTTGGAGCACAGAAAAACATCCTTGCGACGCTCCTTCAGGACCCTTGAAATGAGTTTTTCGTTGTGCCCAAGGCCATACATGTCGGCCGTGTCCAGGAAGTTGCAGCCAATGTCGATGGCGCGGTTAAGCACCTTGACGGACTCGTCGTCATCTGCAGCTCCATACGCAGAAGACATGGTTGCGGTTCCCAGGCCAATACGAGGTACGTGCACCCTGCTGCCTGGAACGCCGATTTTAAGTGATGATATTCTGGACATTTTTATTACTAAAAGCTAAAAATGAAAAAAGCAGAATAATGGAGGAAGAAAAATACAGTGTTAAACGTGTTTTTGTTCACTCTTTCTTCCACTGTCACTGTAGCAATCTGGGCTGTCTAATGATATATGCAAAGACCGAAAATGTTTGCATATCGACATCTGATTTGCATCTCTATAGTAAACCAATTCAATTTATGATAATGAATGTGTAAACTCTACAACGCTGAGTTTCCAGCTTTCTAGCGAGCATCGTCGGTTAAGGTGGTGGTGGACTCGCTGTCCGAGACCTGCCGTTGTCTCTGTTCGTTGTCCCCAGCCGCAAACACATTGACTGAATCAGGGATGCCTAGTGTAATGTACCAGGCAGCCAGGAGCGAAACACCACTCAGCACCCACGCAAAGTGCGAATTGAACGGATAGGGGAACGAGTGCTTGATCGACCAACTCCAGAGCCAGCCCGAGATAAGCGGGCCAAGCATAAAAGTAATTGAATTACCCTGCTGCTGCAGTCCTGTTATGAAACCAAGATAGTTCTTTTTTGGCGCAACATTAAGTGCTATCATGTTAACGCTCGTGTACGCCATTATGTCGCCATACATACGAATATACATCTCTATTACCAACAACCCCCAGAACAGGTAGCGCTCAAACGGTATTGCCATTTTGGTGTTAAGGTTGTTTAGAAACTCGGTATTGTTGCCCATATGCTTTGCCAGAATTGAAAGCATTGGTAGTGTGGCGCCAAACAGGGCAAGCCATAAAAGACCACGTCGGTAGCACGCAAGTGCCCCATACTTGCGCTCGCTGCTAGGATACACGGCCAGCTGCAGCGAAACCACAAAGAAGCTGCACAGCATAAGCGTATACCCAATAGTCCTTGCGTCCATGCCTAGCCCTCCTTCGGCAACACCGGTGGCGGCAAAAATAGGGTAGAGCTGGTTGTGCATACCAACGGCAAGACATAGAATCGTGTTGGTGACAAGCACGCGTATGACTGTGGGTGTCAGAATCTCCCATCTGGAAACCGGCTCTGCATCTGGTTCAACCTGGCATTGTCCTTCTTCTGTCTGTGCCTCAGAAACAAGCGGAGTAGTCTCTGAATCAACATCGCTTGAAGGGCGATGGATTGACCTTACGTCAAGCGTCTCTTCCAGCTGGAAGTAACCGACGACCAACCCGAACAGACTGATGAATGAGCAAACAAGACATGGGAGCAGATAGGGGTACTCGCGAAACAATATGGAGTTGCCAAAAAGCCAAGGGTAGTTCTTCACTGGATCAACAAGGATGCCGCCAACAGCTCCGCCAAACATGCATCCGAGATGCCACATCAGCTGCAGCATGGCCATCATCTCCGTGCGGTTGGTGTCGTCTGAGATTTCGGCAGCAACAGGCTTGATGACGACTGCGCTTCCCGTGAACAAGCCATTGAGGCAGCGGACGACTATGGCCCATGTGAAGGATTTGGATATTCCAAACAGACCAAACGTCAGTAGGTCGCCTAGCAGCCCAAGAAGAAGCACCGGACGACGACCAATGCGGTCGGATAGAATGCCCCAATACATTATTGTTACCGTTCTGATAAAGTGGTAGGAGGTCAAGAGAAGACCAGCATAGAAGGCAATGTCCTTGGGGTCGTGGACTATATCAAACCCGCCTACCATGTCGTACATAAAAGGGAGAATTAAAGTAAACCCCACCGGTTCGGTCAGTCGCACAGCGAGAAGGACAACCAGCTTGCCCCATGGTAGCGGTGTCGCTCTAACGGTGCCGTCAGCGTTGGTTCGCACCTGCCTATTTGATGTTTCTTGTGACATTATATCCTGTGTGCCAAACCCGAGGTTTTCACATAAAAAAGTACGAATATAATATGAATGTGTATCAATTGGAAAAAAGGAAGAATAAAGCAAGAGGGGCTCGTGTTGGCCAAGAAAGGTAAAGGATGCTAGTTCTTTTATGAATCTATCCTCTGGCCACAACTTGGTAAATATAAAAAATCCTGTTATCAACGCTTTGCACATGAGATCCAAAACAAAGTCGGGCTTTATCTTTTGCTTTACACTTACAAAAACAATTTCAAATCCAGCCACGACTTTAATGAAAAAGCACGGGCCTGACTGGAGGGAGGGTATGTGCAAAGAAACCAAAATATAGGACTGTAGTGTTTTATATTCAATTTGGATTCAGAAGCCGTATATCCTAATACATCATATGCTCACGTTTTCTCTTTACACAGAGAATTCCCTATCTGCTGGCATGTAGCTTATTTCATAAAGCGGAATGTGAAATTTAACGAGTATTTTTTAAAAGTTTATGACACGTACACACAAAGAAGCCAGTTATTAATTTCGCTGTCTAGCTAGCTACAAAACTATACGCAGAAAAGATGCAACATTGTTTTTTTTGTACAGCCAATAAAGAAAAAAAGGAAAAAGTGCCCGACTATCAGCTTAACAAGAAAAGCAGATTATCTATCTTCATTTGGGGTTTCATTGCTATTGTCATCTTCATTAGCTGCAAATTTGTTCACAGACCGGGGGATTTTGCTTGATGCGTAATAGGATATCACAGTCAGAGCCAGAGCAACAGTCCAAACAAAATGCGAGTTGAATGGGAATGGCAAAGAATGCTTGCTTGACCAAGACCAGATATATCCCGTTAGAACCGGTCCAATTGTCCTGGTGACTGTCAGTCCCATCTGCTGGGCACCGTTCATGAGGCCAAGCTCAGATTTTCTGGGAGCAATGTTGACGGTTATAAGGTTAATGCTTGTGCTGACAAGTATTTTAGCCACGGTCAGCAGTAAAAGAAGCAACAAAAGAAGAGTCCAGAGTGCAGTGTACGCCACGATTGTGGACCCATTCCATTCGTCTGGGAGTTGGAGTATAGCAGCAAATCTAGGGTCACTTATTGTGTTCTCCAGTCGTGCTGAAAGCATGGATAGAAACGGAATGCAGATATATGGAATGGTCATGAGCATCTGTCCTCGCTGGTAGCAAAAAAGTACACCGTACCTTTTTGCAATGCGCGGATAGACAGCAAGTTGCATGTAGATGACAACTAATGTGGAAATGGCAAGAGAAACCCCGATGCTACGGGACGCGAAACCCAGTCCGCCCTCTTCTGTTGAAACTGCCGCAAATATAGGATAAGCCTGGTCGCCCATAGACATTGCAAGACATACAATGAAATTTGTGGTCATGACGCGCACAACAGTAGGCGTCATAAGCTCTCTCATGGTGCGATGTCTTGGTTGCTCCACCGTTTGTGCCTCCTGGTCTCCATTTTCTAAGAGGGGCGTGCCTTCGTTAGCCAGAGCTGTTGATGACGAATCTGCTGTTGAGCCTACTGGCAGTTGGACAGCCACAAGTTTCTTGTTGTTTTTCAACACAAGTGTCTCTTTGAGTTTAAACACAGCCATTATAAACGCAAAAACGGATATCGTGCATCCAACGGCACACGGAAGAAAATAGGGGTGTTCTTGGAAAAACACAATGTTTCCAAACAGCCCTGGATACTGGTGTGCGGGATCAGCAAATAATCCGCCAACAGCTGCTCCAGCTATTGTACCAACATTCCACATAAGCGGCACAAGAGCCATCATGCGAGGCCGATTCGAGTCGTCTGAAATCTCTGCGACAATAGTTTTGACAACCACAACATTGCCAGACAGGAATCCGTTGAATGAACGTGCAGCCAGCGCCACCCAGTACGAATTAGTCAGGCCGAGAACCAGAGTGGAAATTATAGTTCCAGTTAAGCCTATATACAGAATAGGGCGGCGTCCAATGCGATCGGATAACCGGCCCCAGTGCATGATGGTTAGCGCCTGGCAGAAAGTGCTTGATGTGAGCAATAAGCCCGCATAGAACGCAACATCTTGGGGGCTATTTGCCACTCCATACCCTTCCACCATTTTGTATACAAATGTCAGAATCAGCGTATAGTTGACTGGTTCTGATAGTCTAACTGCCATTATGACCAGCAACATTCCCCATGGCAATGGCGTCTCCTTGATATCGTCACCGTCACTTTCTCTATTATTGTTACTGCTACAATCCAGACTAGCGGATTCATTGTTGGTTTCTGGTTCTCGAGCAGAAGCCGTACTAGCGCGTCCCACTGTAGCCATTGTCAATAGATGACGTTGATATTATATTTGGCTGCTTTTATACAAATAGATCCAATCGAGACCAGTGACACTGCATGAAGACGCTATCCACACCTTATTCCCTTTTACGAGAAAGGCAATAACAGCGCTATAAAAATTGAAACCGAGTAAGCTATAGACGCAGTATATTTCAAAGACAATTGTTTACCCTGTCAAATAGGAAAGAAGAAAAATTTATAAAGTAAAAGGACAATAAAGGAAGGAAAGAAAGAAAAAAATTAGTTGTAATGTAGATACGCTTTGATAAAGCAAAAAAAACGAATGATGTACAATCACAGAGTCGGTTCAAGCATTGAATTTTCCTCTTCTTTATATTTCACTTTCAGATACACAACGCTAAAAGTGTTCGTCTTTCTGAAATAAAGCAACACGAATAAATCCGTTTCTGGATACAGGATCCAAAAATAAGACTATATTGATAGCCATTTGTCAATCAAACAATCTAATCTGATCTAAAGTGCTTGACAATAGTTAATCCTCGATCTGTGTGTATGGGGGCGTGGTCTTTCGATTTCAAGTTTTTCCTATTTTCTGCGTGAAACTTTCACAGAAGGAAAGGTGTTTTGTATACAAAGAGAAAGAACTAGAAACACCCCTGGCTGATTCCAAGAGTAAAAAGTTTTTCCATCATCTTTACATACTCATCATCCCGAAATCCATTACTTTTTTGTTAATAATTTCCTCTTCTTTTTTGTTGCTGCGAGAGAACACAGGCCTTACAGGGGGAGTTTATCATTGAGAGAGAATTCCAACAGAAAAAAGATGCCACCAAAAAATGCCAAAGGATCGGACAAAAAGGCGATAGAGAAGGCCAAGAAGAAGCTTGAGGACTCTACGTTTGGCCTCAAAAACAAAAAGTCAAAAAAGACACAGGAGTTTGTGAAGCAAAAGATGAACCAAGTAGAGTCGCTTAAAAGGCCAATGCAGGATAAAGCAGAAAAGAAGAAGCAGGAGCAGAAGGCGGACAACGAACTAAAGGCGCTGTTCGCACCTGTGGTGCATCAGAAGGTACCGTTTGGCGTGAATCCCAAGACGGTTGTGTGCGAGATGTTCAAACTTGGGACATGCGACAGGACGGCACAGAGATGCAAATTTTCGCACGATCTGTCGGTGGGACGCAAGGGAACCAAGCTGGATGTGTACACGGACAGACGGGAGGTTGGCGAAAAGGACACGGATACGATAGACAAGTGGGACCAGAGCAAACTGGAGGAAGTGGTTTTGTCAAAGCATGGCAACCCGCAGACCACCACAACCATTGTGTGCAAGTACTTTTTGGAGGCGATTGAGAATGGCAAGTACGGGTGGTTCTGGGACTGTCCAAACGGCGGCAACAAGTGCAAATACAAGCATGCGCTGCCTCCTGGCTTTGTTCTGAAGAAGGACAAAAAGCCCTCAGAGAACAAGAACGAGATCTCGCTTGAGGAGTTTTTGGAGACCGAGAGACACAACCTGGGAAGCAACCTGACGCCCGTGACGCTCGAGTCCTTCACAAAGTGGAAGCAGGAGCGCCAGTTGCGCAAGGAAGAGGAGGATTCAAAGGCGCGGCAGGCGAAAGAAAAGGCATTCAAGGCTGGCAAGCTTTCCAAGATGTCAGGGCGCGACTTCTTTGAGTTCAACCCTGATCTGCATAACGACGACAACGATGATGGGGACGAGTACGATTTCTCGCAATTCAGGAACTCTGATGGCGGCTATCAGCATGATGACGACGACGATGGCGACGGCGATGACGTCGGCGATGGTGGTGGTTATGGCAAAGGCGCCACAGATCAAAAGGCGGTTAATCAGACAAGCGGTGATCAGAGCAAGGCTGCGGCTGGGGCTGGCAGCGGAACGGCTCCGCAAAACGAGGCGCTTTTTGTCGCAGAGAGCCTTGAGGGTCTGGGGATCGATGACAGCGATGACGAGTAGATGGAAGAACGTGCTTTCTGGTTGTTTTATTTTCAAGTTTTTTGCTGTATTTTACATCAGCAAGAATGCCCCTCCAAAAACATGTGATTAATGCAGGACCGAGGAGAGTGAAGACTGAAGACGAGGGAGGTGAGAAGGAGAGGGATCGGAGCAATACATATATTGCCGATTTTTCTTAGTAAAGAAAACATATATTAGCCTTTTGCGTATTTGGCAAGGGTGTGTCAATCGCTAATAAACGACGCCCCCGCTTTTGCTAAACAGGACCATCTGCGCTTGGAAATGGAAGAGTAAACAAAGCACCAGTGTTAGCATTGAACCAGAATCGACATTGATATCGACATTATGGAGAAAAACCCAACAGTGTGTTTCAAACAGTCATTTTCGCTTGCGCATTGTCTCAGGCAAATCTGCCTCCGCGAAGAGAAATAAAATACAAGGGAAAAGGGGGAGAGAATGGATGGCGAGACATGGCAAAAGTGCAATGCAGACTAATGAGTCCCAGCTAAGAGACAGAAGCTGGGTCAGAAAGAAACCTGTTGTTGATAATGTTTTTGTTGTTGTTTTATTTTTTTGGCAGAGAAAAGCCTTTTGCCACTGTCGCTCTTTCAGGACAGATCGTGTTCTTTCTGGAGGGCGATTGGCGCGGAAAGGACGATCCTCCCGGCAGCATCTTGGCACGGCATATGCAGCTAGTGCGTCCTGCCGTTCTCGCCGACGCCGCGTGCTTGAGGCGAGTTTGCATTCTGTATGCAATGGCTTCTTTTTCTTGTCTGTTCTTGTTTCTCTCTTTTTATCGGGGCCAAACATGTCCGAAACGAAAGCGAGATCTCAAAGCCGTAGTCTGCGGGCATGGGCAGTTAATGGTAAATGGCACGCAGAGCGAGCTATCCAGCCAGTCAGACTCGCAAGACTTGCGCTGCCCCGTTTTTACCTTCTATTATTATCTTTTCAAGTGCAAAAAAAGGACTAGCGTGGATCTATATCGAGATTGGCAAAGCAGCAATTTATGAGGGATGTGCGGTGATGACCAATTTCCGGCCACATCTATCATGTCTTCTCTTTAGGACGGGCCTGCTTCGAGCGACGGCGACGCCTGCGTTTGGTGGCTCTGCTGGCCAAAAAGCTGTTGTTTTCCCCTTTGCTTTGCTCTGCTATATGCTCAGAGCGCATCAACAGTAAACAGAAGAGCTCTTTGGGGTCTGGCATACTATCCAGTTCCTCCTTCTCTCTGGTTTCCTATTAATTTTGCCTGCTCTTGTCTCATTATCCACTTTTTGTTTGTATCATCTCCATATTAAGCGAGGTAGTCAGAGAAGAGAACCGCCACACCAGGCTTTTTTCTTGAGGAAAACACCAGCCAGACCTAAATCACAGGAACCGTCAGGTAATTCAGGCCGGCAAGCGCAGTAAACGCCGAGCCTGTTTGCGTTACCAAATAAGCTCCATCACTCTCCTTCTCCCCCCAACTGGGCCTTATTTTACCTGGGATCTGGCAACAAGTATCTGCTAAAGATCGTGTGCTTTGTTGTGTCTTGGCTCGACCATTGCTTGTCAGTCTCTATTGTACTTGTTCCACGCATTCATTCAAGTTTGCCTCCTTTCTTCTTTTAAACCCACCCTCGGTTGTCTTGTTCCAGATTGCAGGTTCTTTTCCCTCCTTCCCTCCGCAACAATCAGTAAGTAAAAAAAGGCAGGAACAGTAGAGGCAATTCCTTTATTTTTCTTTTTTCTTTTTTCTTTCTCTTTTTCTTTCTTTGGTGCAGTATTTGCTTGTTTATATTCTATTTCTGCGTTTTTTATATTCTGCTCTGTAACCTGCTCCTTTATTCTTTCTTTCTTCTCCCCTCTTTTTTATTTTAAAACCCTCCCTTTTTTTGTTTACGTCAAAGAACGACACCCTTTTAAACGAACGAATAACCACGCCAGCAGTAGGCTCTAGCGCTGTTGGCAAGAGTGCCTACTATTTTTCTCTCTCTATTTCTCTCTTCATTCTCGGGTTCCTTTTCTTTTATTAGAAATCTACACACCAGCCAGTATTACTTTTCCCTCCCCTTTCTCTCTCTTTTTGAAAAATATTATACAGAAAGCTAGTAGTAATGCCAGCAGCAGAAAACGATTTGACTGAGCTGTACATTCGCAGTTTCAAATGCACAGGCGACGTGCCACCGGCGCTTGTTGGCAGCTCAGTGACCTATCTTGATGGACACGCGTACGTGTTTGGCGGGCGCACCTTACACACGGGAAAGCTGTCCAATGACATCTACGCCTGCGACCTCAGGAACTACCAATGGCGCCGCATAGACACGGCCCAGACACAGCAGAAAACGAGCAAATCAGATGCCAAAACAAGCCCTTTAACACAACAACATCAACAACAACAGCAATCCCCGAGCGGCATGCAGCCGACTACTGCAGCAGCTGCACCGCCGGCCCCTCGGTTTTTCCACTCGGCAACTGCGTTTAAGCACTATCTGATTGTGTACGGCGGAATGGGGCTCGATTCCGACGGCGACGGAGGTGGACCAGCTACCTCACCAAGCGCGCTGCCAGGCCTGCACGGCGGACTGCAGGACGACCGCAATCAGCAGTCGTTCCAGATAAGAGCCAACAAGACATTGCTAGGCGACCTGGCTGTATTCGATACAAGGAGGCAGTGCTGGGTGCCGCAGCGCATACTTGACACAAGTACACACGCGGCGGCTGACGCCAGCGAGGAGACAGGCGTGAAGCCGTCGCCACGGTACGCGCATTTGGCAACGCTGTTCGGCAGTCGCCTGCTTATCGTTGGAGGCCAAGATCTCGAAGAGCAGTATGTGGAGGAGCTTAATGTGTTTGACCTGCAGACTGGGCGGTGGGTGATGCGGTCGCCGTTCCCGCGCGCGGTTGGATTGTATCGCTCATTTATCACCAACGTACCAGCCTCCAACGCCACGCTTTTATACAGCAACTACAGCTTCGCGTCAGTCAAGCGGGCGCTGTACTCGCTGAGTGCTCCGCCCGACTGCACGCTGAATGAGATATCGGACTCGCTGTCTGGAGAACCGCCTGGCCTGCGGTTTCCGCGTGGCCACCTTGTGGACTCGCAAACAGTGATTATGGCAGGCACGCTCATATCCACCGAGGGCCACAGCGAGCTGAGTATCTGGGCGCTGGACACCAAGACAATGCAGTGGCAGCCAGTCAGCTGCGGTGCAAAGTTCCGTGCCGGCAGCTGGAACCAGTCGCTTGTGGATCCGCGCACCAATACGTTGATGCTGTTTGGCGATAGTCGGCGCGACCTGATGTACGACTACCAGCGTCGTCGTCTCAACTACAGTGAGATCCGCGCTATTGACCTGCGTGCTCTCGGGTATCTGCGTAGCAGACCCAGCGAGCTGCTGGATGCGAAGGCTGCGAATCCGCACGGTTTCATGGCGGCTGCCCGTGCCGCGGTGGCCCGTGCGGCTACGCAATCGCCGACAGTCTCCCAGCTGCCAATCGGCCCCAACAAGACAGCTGCCGAGCTGAGCTACGAAATGGGATCGCAGTTTCTCTTCTATACGCAGTTCAGCGACGCCGAAGTCGTCGGAATGGATGGACGCCGTGTTGTGGGCGCAAACAGCGGGATTCTGCGTGCACGGTGGCCGTCTCAGACGCAGATCTGGCAGTCTGGTGATAACATGGCGTCGGAGAACTACGCCAAGGCAACACTGGCAACTAAGCAAGACAGTGATAGTGGTGGTTCTGTGGCCAATCGAGGCCGGCTTCACAGCATGGATGACAACGGCGCCAGCAAGAGGAAGACGTCAGGCAGCGACCAGAGAAACATGCGGAGACCAGAATCGTCGCTACTGAGCGGCGAGTACGAGGCGGCCAGCAGCGAGGATGCACACTCTGTTCGGGAATCCACTACTTCTGCTATTGGCCCACGGCGGTACTTTATTGACGCCTCACGCGAAACCATCTTTGTGCTTCTCTTCTACTTGTACACGGACCGCATAGACCCCGCAGCACGGCTCGGGCCACAACAGTCTGGTGCTGACACCAGCATAGTGGCCGACGAGCTTGAGACTATGCGCGTGCTCGGCGAGCTTCTGGTTGCGGCGCGCAAGTACAACCTGCACAAGCTAGCGCTGCGCACAGTCAACATTCTCCGGTGCAAAGTCAGCGAGACCACTGCGCCCGTGGTCTACGAGGCAGCACTGCTTGCTGGGCACCAGGGTCTGCAGGCACGGTGCGTCATTGCTGTCAAGGATGTGATTGGGTCGCTGCGCATGGACCGCAAGTCGTCGCTGTATGTGATCACCAACGCGTCCCGGGCCAGTCTCATTCGGTTCTTTCCGAAGCTCAATGTTGACGATGGCGACAGCACCGGCAGAACACTGCAGCCCAACGAGAACCCTGTGTCGGCAACGAGCACCAACAGTGCCTTGTACTATCAACAGCAGCAGCAATATGGAGGCAGCGCTGCTGAAAGTGCTGGAAAGCATTTCATGGAGGTTTCGCGTCAACGTTCGACAAGCGACTTGCTCACCGCGAAAAGCGAAACAAGTCCACAGCTGCAGAAACAACAACAACAGCAACAGTTGCAGAGCGGGCCGTACATGCTGCCATCGCCGTCAGCGTCGCCCGCATCAACCGTACTTAGCGGACAAGCACGGTCGCCTTATTCTCTGCAAGACCAGCAACAGCAACAACAGCTCAGTACGCCGCGAAGACCATGGGAAACCACAGCGGCAATGATGAGCTCACCCGTGATCAATTCGCCGGCATCAAGTCGGTTCTCCAGCCAGAGCCCCGATGCGCGCTCCCTGGGCAACGGCGGAAACGGCGGAATGGATGGCGCGAACACGGGTGGAACCAACGGAGTTAACAGCAAACGGCTGTCCACCAGTATCCAGTCCACATTTGCTAATCACCACAGTCAGCAGCAGCAATTGTTGCTGGGAGAGAACGCAGAGTCTGCTTATGCGCAGCTTCACCACCACGGCCAACAACACGAGCAGTACGAGGTGTCTGCGCCGGACCACCAGAACCATCACCATCACCAGCAGCATCAGCAGCAGCATTCGTCCAGTCGTGTCAGCCGGTACTTTGGGAGCGGACCGTCGGCAGAGTCTGTGGTTGTTGAGCGCAGACCGTCGGATTCTTCGTCATCCACAGCCGATCTTGGCCAACTCCACCAGCCACAAAACCAGCAACAGCAACAACAGCAACAATATACTTCGTCGTCATCGTCATCGACTCGGTCTCGCATCTTCCGTCCATGGACAAAGATGAAAAAGATCGCCTCTAATAGCCAGGTCGGCGGTGGTAGTGGCAATAGCTCCGAAACACAGCCAATGCCCCTTCCGCCTCCTCATCTTCCTTCGCACACGTCATCGTATAGCGCCAACAGCGCTGGTTAGTTTGTTTTGCCATCTTCCCTTCTTTTTCTTCTTATTCTCTCTTCACTCCTTTGTTGTTGAAAAGCTCTGGTACCGAATCCGCAAACAAACCACACAAATATCGCTTACAATTTTTCTATTGTCGTACATGTTAGAAAAAAAAAGAAGCAACAACAACATCATTAACAACAGCTTCTTTCTTATGCAAGGTAGTTATAGATATCCCTGCTCTCCTCGCTACGCTCAATATACTCTCTCTCAATAAGCTGGTCAATAGCCTTCTTGATGTCATCGATCTGGGCCTGGAACAGCTTGATCTGTCTGATGGTGTCCTCCACAAGCTGTCTATGACCCAGCTTCTTCCGCGCCTTCATGATACGCACGATAGCAGCCTGGATATTAGCAGAACGGTCGACATCCACAGCCTTCATGGTCTCCGCGGCCTCGCGCTTCTGCTCGGGTTTCTTGAGCCCAGCCAGGTTGAGACGCAGCCGCTTGGCCTTGTAGTCTGGGTTAAGACTGAAGACGGACGTGGCATCCACCTTGCCGTTACTTGAGTTGACAAGCCGCGCCTTGACAAAGATCTCAAGCTCGCCGCGCACAACGTCCTCCTCAATACCCGTGGCATCGACGATCTGCGGCATAGTCAGCGACGGGCCAAGCGACGACCCGTAGCCGGTTCCGGGCCCATCGGCGGCATTGAACAGAAGCAGAATGGCCAACTGGTACGTGGTGACCTGGAACTGGTAGCCGACCTTTGCGCTGGCGCCCTTAGCCTTGGGGAAGAACATCTTGATATCGGCCTTGGAGTGCTGCCAGAGCCAGTTGAGCTTACGCTTGTCGCGCTTCTTCTGGTAGAACTGGTTGTACTGGTCAACCACGCCGCCGAGCGCCGCCGGCAGTTGCAGTGCAGCAGTATCGGGGGGCGCCGTCAGCGGCCACGAAACGGTGTGCAGCACCTTCATCTCAAAGTCGAACGGCAGCTTGTAGTCACCGCCAAGGCTCTCGCGGAACTCCTCGGTCATTTCGCGGCCGACCGTGACGTCGGTGAACATGCGTGTCAGTTTGGAGGTGAAATCGACGCTGCACACTTCCTTCAGCTTGGAGATCATTGTCTCCTCGCCGTGCTCCGACACGCTCTGTTCGTTAACCAGACGCCGTGCCATGAACTTCCAGTAGAACTTTTGGAACACATCCTGGTCCTTCAGATACCGCATGATGCACACCGCCTGCGTGAGACACTTTTCCAGATTCTCCTCGTCGCTGGCCTCCTCCGCACCAGCAGCGCGCGTTGCCGTGCTACCTTTCTTCAGAATCATGTCGCAGTACGTCGCAAGCAGCATCGATGCCTTGCTTGTTGCGCCCTGGCACATTGCGTTGGTATTGACAAACTCCCTGCACGCATAGTCAAGCGACTTGCTGAATCCCGGATCGCCGCTAAACGCTTCCTGTAAAAGCCCCGCGTACAGCTCGTACACGCCCAGCAGCGCCGACACAAACATGCGCGCCTCGTTGGCCTGTCCGCCGCCTGCTGCTGGTTCTGCCACTGCCTTGCTGTCGCTGACCTGCTTGACGGCCTCCAACCCGGCCGCCTTGACATGCGTGGTGAAGATATCGCGCAACGGCGCCAGTCCCGCGCTCTCTCCCAGCCGCCGCAGCAGCGTGAACAGCAGCTGCAGGTCGTCGCGCTCCAGCGCCGTCAGCATCGGCTGGAACTCGCTGATCAGATTGGCCTTCTGCTTGCTGATCAGCACCTTGTCCAGCGCCTGTCTGAACTCGCGCAGCGACGACTCATGGAGGTACAGCTCGGCTCGCTCGTCCTCCTCCTTGATGCGCTCGGCCACGCGGTTCATGTACTCGCGGATCGTCGACTCCTGCAACAGCCGCTCGCTCTCCGCGCTATAGTACTGCACTGTGGCCTCGATGAACGGGTGGAGGAAGTACTTATCGTACACTTCCATCTTCTTGCTCCCAGACCCAATATCGTCGCTTCCGAGCGCAACAAACGAATCCGCCACGCTCTTCACCATATTGATGTCTGCCACCTGCCCGTCGCGTACGCGCTTCATCAGATTGAACACCGCCTCAAGCAGCGTGCCGCGAATCGACATGAAGAACTTGTCGCGCCACAGCTGTAGCATCAGGCTATTGACGTCGCTGACGCTGTTTCCTTCGTCGTGCTCGCGCTGGATCCAGTGCCGGTTCAGGTACGAGAAGATGTTGTGGATCAGTTTGGCCGAGTCTCCGTACTTGTTCCACTCTCTGTTGTAGAACCCAAGCAGATCGTCGCCCTTGTGCGTTGCAGACCTCTCGGCGATCGTCTTCATGTAGTTGGTTATATGCTTGTTCAGCCGCATGTACAGATCTCTGCCGTACACTGTCCCGTGAACCACCGATGACGGATCCATCGAGTTGTAGAACGCACCATCGTCCATCGATGACTTTATCGATGTGCAGAAGTTGTACACCGCACTACAAATCCCTTCCAGCAACGCAAAGCAAACCGAAAAAACCCCAATTAGAACTGTATGCAATTTCAAATCTGAAAAAAAAAAACAGCAGCAGCACCTCACCACGGGCTGCGCAATTAAATAAACAACAACAAAAAGCAAACAAACCGACTTTCCTCCTTATTTAGTGTTACTTACGTGTAGAGATTCATGTACATTTTGTATTCGAGGCCCTCGTTAGAGTCCGCAAGAATCAGATCCAGCCCCACCACCAGGTACTCCCAGATTTTGTCTGCATCGCCAGATGGTGGGATTCCTGAACTGAGCACGCGTGCCGTGACCATTTTGCCTGCAGAACAAATAATGACGTGCTAGCCAATTCAGTTGTGGATGTCCTTTGACTCTTTTTTCTCTCTCTGTCTCTGAAAATACAATAGTGAATAAGAAAAAAGTGTTGAAAATGATGACGATGATGCTGTTGCCTGTTTTTCTGTTACTAGCAAAAAAGGGGGGAGGAAGAGAAGTGGGTGAGTGAGAAGAGAGTTAAAAATGAAAAAGAAAAGGTGAAAACAGAGGGGAAGAGAAGTCAGAAGGCAGAAGCAGAAGGAAAAAAAAAAAGTAAATGTGTTACGCAGCCCCCCCCCTTACGATTTCTCCTAAACCTTTTTCTTCTTCTTTTCCCAGCACTCTTCAATACACACAACAAGCAACAGCTCACTACATACTAAAATGGGCATCATGCCTGAGAGGAGTTACAAGAAAAAGAATAGTGGTGGTTAACGTCAAAGCCAAGCAAAGAAAAAAATGCGTCCAAATATACCCACAAAAACACCCAAGCCGTTGTGTGGTACTTTTAAGCGCGTCCCTCTCCTTTTTACTTTTGTTTCTGGGGAAACCAACATTTCTTGCTGTAGAAAGTAAAAAAAAAATAAAGCGCCTTGTGTTCTTTATGGTAAAAGGATATTTTCTTTATTCCAGAATGAAGACGGTAACAAAGTAGAAAAGCGGTATATAAATAGACAAAATGTGCACTCTACACATATACATTTTTCTTTCTTTCTGCCATATGTTTGTCCCGTTCTCTTTATAGGCAACGGTAGCTACTGATTGTGTGAGGCTCTTCTTTCTCGTCCTAGTTTCTGCATGCTCATGGGCTTGCTTACAAGCGTGCAGAGCTCATCGACAATGGCCGACACAATTGCGTCTATGTGGTCACCGCTCTTTCCAGTTTCTTCTTCTTTCGTTTCCATGGTCGATGTGCGGCCATAGCGCGTTGAGCTGTACGGAAGCATTGCCAGCTCATCGTCGACAACACGAACACATGTGACTGCTGGTGCTGGTGCTGTGGCATTGCTGCTTTGTTTATCCAACAATGCTGATTCATGAACAACCGATGCTTCTCGGTTGCTTCTGGAAGAAAGACCGTCACCATTCTCATCGTTATCGCTATCGTTATCACTATCACCATTTTCGGCATTATTCTCTTCAGACTGTTCCAGCTGCAAGATAAACGCCAATGCCTTCTCCGTATGTGCATTGCCCTCTGTACTATTATGCAACAGTTGCAGACCACGTGGTTTACGAATACCAGCTATATCTTTGTGCTGTTTGAGCGGTGTTGGGCTTGAGTCATCATTGCTGGAGAGATAATTGCTGTGAGTGTCAGCGGAAGTTCCTGCTATCACATTCTCGATAGTGGTATTCGCAGCATTGGAGCTGCGCAATGCTGGGCCAGATGTCGATGAAACCGCTATTAATGGAAATCGAGAGGCTTGCTGTAATGGTTTCCGCTGGTGGCCATATGTTCTGCCCACTTTGGGAGGCAATGGCGGTAGGTGCGCAAAGTCCCTGTTGGGATTTCTTAGCGGACCAGCAACACGTCTTTTGACCAAAAGTTTTCTTTTTAATAGACTGTTAGGTAGAGACGGTTCCATTTATACGTCCAAAGAAAAGAAACACATATACACGCTAAAGTTTAGCACGTGAAGACAGAAAATGCGAATGGAAAATGGTGCCAAAGTGGACCAAATCCGAAATTGGCACATCTTTGACATTAATAAGCTCCAGCAACGATATATGCTCTCTTTCTCTTTCAAGCTAAAACAACGGGAAGATACAAAAAAAAAGGGTGTGACGAGTGGTTCCGTTATTTATTTTTCGCAGCAGTCGTTATTTTTCTCGTTTTGATCCGTGCATATTTCAATACGCACTTCAGGAACAACACATTGCAATGTTGTATTGCTTGTTGGCCGAATAAATGATTCCACAGCCGCATCCATAGCGCTTTTCCACTGTCTAACAAACCACCATCCGAACCACACAACGATGATGGCAAACGTGGCAAACGACCCAATATCCGCCGCTGCGCTCATAGTAGTCGATTCTACGAGTTTTTGGTTGGTGCTGCCGGCTCTGGAAGCATTGATGGCTTTATTCGGTGGTCTTAGGATCATGTCTGACAGAGAATCAATGTGAATCCCACATGTCGAGCTTATTTGGTTTCTAAAGCCAGATTCAAATGCCGATAAAGATAATGGGCAGAAATAGAAAGAAAAAAAAGCTAGTTAGCATGAAAATTTAATTTTACATAGTATGTAAAGAAATAGGTTGAAAAGAGGCAAAACTTACAGCATCTCTGAGAAATGACGTGGTTCGGATTCAAGTTCCGTAGCCAAATGCACGCTATTAGAACGACGATGACATCTGCATGGCTCATACACCATAGAGCAAGAGATAGCACGGATTGACGATAAACACTTTGCAACATCGGTTTTCTCTTTCTCTGCGGAGCTAATCACTCTATCCACCAACGCTTGGCTGACACTGGCCACTAGGATATCAGGGTTCTTGTAGCGGGGGTTGGCAGACGTGCTGTAATCCATATCATGGCACACTGCAGACACCTGAGCTATATGTTTGCAAGCAACGGCTGGTTGTTGCATTCTTTTATTTTGTTACTTTTTATGTTAGAGTTGGCAAACAAATAAACAAATAAAAGAAAATACAAAGTAAAGGGTAGCGCAAGACTGACTGTAAAGAGAATAAAAAAGGGAAAATAGCACGTATCGTTTCCTTATTGCCAAAATTATTTATATTTTACATTACTACAAGAATCTGTTATTTCACATTATAAAAGAGAAAGTGAAGGGTTCAATGTGTGAGAAAAATATACCCACGATTACTGCTAGCTGTTCTTTAAGGTCTATTCTGTTTCTTCGATGCGGAGATGAGAAAAAAGGAGCGGGAAAGGTAGTTTATTTTTTACATCGTTGATACAAAATATTCTACTGCATTTCGCATTTCAAAGAAGCGATTATTTGCGCTGGATGGAGAGTTTAACTATGCGGTGTTGCGAACAGATTAGAAGTAGGAGAAACAGGGAATCCCACAGTAAAGATTTACTTTAGTAGTAAAATGTAGACTAAAAATAAACCAAATAAAAGATAATATTAATCAGCGGAGCTTCCACTACATGGGTATATTACTATCACACTCACTCTCAGAGAGTGTAAATGAGGTGCAAGGAACACTCATTCCTCAACAGCCTTGCCAATTACTCTGTATCTTCTCAATATAAAAGGCAATGTTTTAAAATGCAAATTTTATAGACAAGTTGCTAAACTTTATTAACACAATCTTCTAGTAATGTCTAAGCGGCATGTTCTATACACATGCCTGCAATTCTTGAAAAGACTAAATGTATGGAATTAAAGCTCGACTGCTCGCTGATTTTTGATTTTTTAAATAGCCCTCCATTACAATATAGAAAGTGTATTTGCCATAGCTTATTTCAAAGAAACACTGCCCATATTACGATAGCTTGTTACCTAGTTGCACTATTTTGTATTGGCTTGGCAACTCTAATGCAACCAATAATTAGGTTTTTATTTGTTTCTTATTTCTTTCACTTTGGTTTTAGTATTGATCTAGTTGGATGATCAGCCAATTTCTTTTTACACTCATCACTTGTGCAATCTCTGGGGAATATTGCACAGTTAGGTTTGCAATCTTTAGGATTAATATGCTCACATTTTACCTTAACAAGCCTCTCACACTTATTACAATTACCAGTGCACTTATTAAACTTCAATCTCCTTGCCCTAGTGTCCGCCATATTATGTTAGTAATTGTTAACTGTTGCTATATTATTCAATTAATAGAGAAAAAAGCCAGTATCTGTATGCCTGCCCCCCTTTTGCATTAAAAGTGTCTGCTGATGGGATGGAGGGCTTTTATGTCCTAATTTTCTTCCTTTTAAATGTGACTTTTCAAATTTTCATAAAAATTTTTTTAATTCAGATATACGTGAGTACGCTTAATGAACAATAACATTAGATTTTTTCTATATAATGAAAGCAGAAATCCGCCCCCATTCCTCATGACCACCTTTAAATCAACATGTCATGTTGACAATTAATCTATTTTACACTTTTCATTTACTATTGCGGTCAGCCCCATTCTGCGTGCAATTAGATTCGGAAAGTTCCATCTTTTTTGGGGGGGAAAAAGATTTTACTCTATTTTTTGCGTGCTCTGAGAATAGCCAAAAATGCATATTCGAATATATAGTTCGGATTAAAGAAAAATCAATAGAAATAAAACGCAATAATAAAAATATAGGGGGGAGTAAGGTAATAAGCACATGACGCCGGGGACAAGTAGAAGGAAAAAAAAGAAGAAAGTTAAACGTCATAAGAATACGAGAATAGCCGCCAGATCAGATCAGATCAGTCTCTCGAGTGCTTCTTGTCGCTGGAGCCCGACCGCCCAAAAAAGCCATTGAATGGGAGACGCGGGGCCCTGGGAAGCAAGCGGAATCTGGACCTCCCTGGGTGAGCGGCATCGGGAGGCGGAAGATCAGCGGCGATTCGAGGCGTTTCGGCAGCAGCACGAGGGTTTTCGGAGGAGGAAGCGTGGGACTTGAGCACATCAGCACTGCTTGAGGAGCGCAGGATCCAGCGACCCGATGCGCGGTGTCGATGGTTGGCAGCGGCGTTGGCAAGCGGGTGGGAGGGGCCGACGCTGACGCAGCCATCGAGGTCGACAAAGGAGTCGGTGGTGCTGGCACTGTAGAGAAGAGGCGATTTGGGGTCGCCGAACCGCGCGGTGGTCGGCGTGGAAACTGCGCTGACGGAGCCGACGCCGGCTAGCGCGGGAGCATAGGCACGTGCGGGTGCAATGTCCATCGCCAGACTGGAGCGGGTGCTTCGGCGCCGACGCGATGGCGACGGCTGTGGTTCCGGACTGAGCTGCTTGGGAGATCTGCGGGTTATCGACACAGTTGCCGAGCGGCTGGTGCGCGGGGTGTGGCCATCGTTGGCAGAGTTGGCGCTGGCGGGACTGCTGCTCTGCGGGAGCTGCGCGCCGTTCACAGGAGGCGTGGCAGGCGGTTCCCTTGCCGACAGAATCGGCGGGAGCGACGGGGCGCCCGCAAACCTGCCGCCCAGATCGCGGAATCCCGCAGGCATCAGGCGCATTGGCGGACGCGCGGCGGGTGGGTTGCCAAGCACGGGGCGCTCGTTCTGGATCTGATGCGGGAGCTGGTTTGGAAATTGATTATGGTTCTGGTCCTGCGCATGGTTCTGAAGCTGCTGCCGGTGATGCTGCCGGTGATGATGACGATGGCGGTTCTGGCGCGCAGCGTCGGCGGAGAGTTCCATCATGCTTGGCCGCTCCGTCGACACGCTCATCCGCGAGCCCATAGCAGCAGCCACAGCGGCCGACGGATTCAGCGACTGCGTGAAACGACGCGCCGCAGCAAACACCGACGATGCGCCCGACTGCTTCGCAACGCCATTGGCGGTGGTGCTCGTGGTAGTGCTGCTGTTGCTCTCCAAGCTCTCGCGCCGATGCCGATGGTAAGCCGCCGGATGGTCGGCCGACGACCGCGAAGCCATTTCCAAGCGAATGCGCTCCTCGGCGCGCAGCGTCGCAGACTCGACGATGGGCTTCAGCGCAGCCTGGTTGTCTTCAATGAGATCAATCGGACGTCTGCCGCACTGTGTGGCCACAAGCAGAGGATCAGCGCCTTTGTCAAGAAGATACTTGGCAACCGCTGTCTTGTCGGCGGCGCAGGCAACATGTAGCGCCGAGAACCCGCGCACCGTGTCCTGCCACGCTGCCGATGCGCCGTTGAGGAGAAGGAGCTCGGCTATCTCCAAGTGCGCGCGATGCGGTGACGGCTCTTCGACGGCGGCAGCAGCAGCCTCGTTGCTGGCGGTGGATGAGGAAGAAGAGTTAATGTTGCTGCTGCTGCTGTTGTTGTTTTTGTTGCTGTCATCAGTCAGAATGAGCGCAAGCTGCGACTGGCCAAACAGCGCAACAAGAAGCGGTGTCGCGCAGCTGCCTTCAGCAACGCCGGCAGAACCGTGCACTGGCAGCAGACCGTTAACATCAGCGCCCAGCGCAATGGCACGCACCGCGGCACCCGCATCACCGCACTCGGCAGCAGCAAACAACAAGCGAGTAGCGGCTGCCGCGTCCCAAATACGCGGAACCGCAGGCACGGCGCCGGCGGGGCCGCCGACGGTCTCGGCAACGGCTGCCAGACTGGCGCACAACGGCCCCGATTCGCTGGCAGGCCGCCATGCGCGGTCAACAAAGGCGCGCGCAACGTACTTGGCCTCGATGTAGCGCTGGCGCGCGGCGCGCACGCTGGACGATGAGGGCCGATCCAGGGCAACAGAGTCTGCGCGCGGATCAAATGCGCTGGCGTTGGCTGCGTTGCCAGCGGCACGCAGCATGGCAATTGTTGGCGGCGTAAACGATGTGACATCGAGTGTCAGACTGCGCACCTTGCTGACGTGTGTGCCCAGACTGCGGTGGATTCCCGAGCACTCGATGCACACGAGACACGCCAGACTCAGCGAGCACCACTCGGGGTGCGGCGCACCGCAGTCGGCGCACCGTGTGTTGGCTTCGTCCTGGTGCAGAAGCGACACCAGCTGCTGGTGACGGCCGCCGCCGCCGCCTGCGCTGTCCTCAGATGCGCGCGCCGGCAGCGAGTGCATCGACCGCAGCGACGCAACCGACGCATTGCGCACGGACGCCAATGTCGCCGTAGCCGACTCGTCTACTGACGCCTGCGAGCCGCGACTCGGACGGCCACCAAGCTCATCCGGTGCAAATACGGATGGCGCGCGCGTGTAGTCCAGCAGACTCAGCTCGATTGCGCGCCGCAGCACGCCGATCCACAGCTGAAGATCGTGGTCGCTGGTTGCCTGGAAGACGCCGTAGAACTGCGGCGTAATCAGCTCAAAGCAGAACCGCCGCCTCCCGGCCTGCTTGGACTCGGGCGCCAGCACACGCACCGTGGCCGTGCTGAGGCCCAGTGCATCGCCTGGCGCGTTGCCGCTGCCACTGCTTCCGCTGCCAGCCTTCCAGTCGCCGCTGCGGATGAACCGCCCGTCGCGCACCACGCACCAGCACCGCCGCCACACAGCGCTGCCGGCAGCCATCATGTTGCGGCTCGTGGCAGCGTGCTTTGCGCTGGAGCCGGAGCTGGTGCGCGCGTAAAGGAAGCCCTCGCGCACGCCGTCGCGCACACTCTCGGCGCCCTCCGCCAGCGCCGGCGCCAGCGGCTGAGCAATGTCAAGCGACTTGCGCGCGGCTGCCTGCGACGCCTGGCGGAAGCGGTGCCGCGTTATCGACGATGTGCTCCGGCTGGACGGCATCGTCGGCGGCGCGCCGAGCGTGATGTTGCGGTGCTCGACAGCCGACTGGCGCAGTGCGATGCGGCGGTCGCGCAGCAGCGCCTCCGACGAGCGGCGCATTGCAGCCGGCAGAATCGCCAGCGATGGCGCCTGCAGCAGCAGCGCTGGCGCCGGTGCCTGTGTTGATGCTGTCGCAAGGGACTTCGATTGCGCCTGCGCAACCTCTGCGCGCACGCTCTCAAGCGACAGGCGCACGTATTCATCGGTGTCAGCGGTGTCGTCGTCGGTTGGCGTCAGGCAGTGCTCGCGCACAACCTCGCCTGCCGGATTCTCCATGCACGCCTTGAATTCGGTGACCTCGCCCTTCTGCCAGCGGATCTCCTCGCATGCCGCCGGAACGTTATCCAGGAACCACCGCACAAGCCCGCCATCGCTGTTGCTGCCGCCGCTGCCTCCAAGCGTCGGCACCGCCCTGCTCTCGTAGGCGCGCATCACCGACTTTGCCCACGTGAGCACAGCAATAAACATCTCGGCCTCTGCCCAGCCATGCGACGCGTTCCACAGATCCAGAAAGTACGCCCACCGCGTCGCGTCAAACGCCCAGCGACTGCGCGCAAACGCATCGTCGCGCCGAGCATCCTCCTTCGACGCCTTCGCCTTCAAGTACTTGCTCAGCTCTGCGTAGTAGTGGTCCGACGCCGTCGTAAACTCGGACCGCCGGTCCTCCAGCTGCCGGAACGTGGTCTCGTACAGCTGCTTGGCATGCGCAACCACCACAACATCCCAGTTGGCGCACACTGCGCCAAGGATTTGGTTGAGATCCTGCTTCAGCGGCGCCATGAACGCATCAACCATCGGCGCAAACACTGCCAGGCCCGCCGCTGTTGCCAGCGCTTCCTCCAGCTGCCGCATAAACACTTGCCACGCATCGCGTAGTGCCGTCGACTGCTTCGCTAGCTCCTTGTACTGCGCCCGGCTGCTCAGTGCGCGCTCCTCCATTTCAAGGATCCGTGCGCGGAACGCCGGACTGTCTTCGGCCACCCACCGCCCAAACAGCGGGTGCCGCGCAATGTCCTCGGGCCCAATGGTGTCTTCGCTTGTTCTGGGGCCTTCCCGTCCAATGCTTTCTTTGTCGCCATCTTCACCGCTCTTGTCGCCGGCGGCTGGCGGCTGCACTGTGCGCAGCTCCCTATGTCGCAGCATTTCGTAGTATACGTGGCCCGAGGATGATAGGCCGCGCATGGCAGCGGCTGGCGGCATCGGCATCGATATCGGCATCGGCATCGGCATCGGCATCGACATCTGCTGCGAGACCGTGGGCATTGCTGGCGTCACGGTTGTCAGCGGCGGCGACGGCAGGAACGTGGCCAGCTGGGGCGATTCTACTGGTGCCGACGGAGGCTGCGTCTGGCGCTTAGCATGCGAATCGCTGCGTGTTCCGGCAATGTGCGGCGGTATGTAGAAAAACAAATCTAGACCAACCGACGGTTCATGTCTGTTCTCCAGCGCATTCAGCGCACTCGCAATGCTTCCGCTGCTGAGTGCCAGTGACACATGGTGCCCGCCATCGCGCGACCCTTCTGCGACAAGCGACTCTGGCTGACACGACCATTGCGCAAAGTACTTGGTTGCCGCCTGTGTGTTGCCGCCGTCCAATGGCTGCATCTGAAGCCATGTGCTTTCGGCCTCGGGGCCTTGTGTGTGCCGCACAACCCTCGCCTTCGGTACATCGCCCAGCGACTGGTTTCTGCGCTGCAACCCGGATGGTGTTGTTGTTGTCTCGTGCTTGTTATCGCCGGCCGTCGTGGCTATTGTGCGCTTCTGATACACTATCCGTATATTGATTGGCGTGGTTGCGGCAGGCACATATGCGGGCACGATCCCAAGCTCTGCTGGAATGACCATCTTTCCGGCCACCTCCAGCTGCGCCGCATTCGCCAGTGTTGATGTTGTTGTTGGCCGTGATACCGCAATTGGATGCAACAGAAACGGTTGCTGTTGCTGCTGTTGGCTTGTGGCGTCGGTTTCTGTGGTCCTTGGCGTTATCTTCCATCCGCCACCGCCTGTGCGCATATATTCGTCAATGCGTGCCCCAGTATCAACGACAACACTGATGATATTATTATTATTATTATCGTCCATTGTCCCTATCGGTCTATCTATCTATCTGCCTGTCTGTCTGTTTGTGTATGTATGCCCTCCTACCTTTCTCGTTCAAGAATAAAAACGAGTAGGCTGAAAAAAGAATATGAAATATGGAAGGAAAGGAGGCTTTTGGATAATATGCTTCAAACTGATGAATAGAATATAAAAGGAATGAAAAGGAATGAAAGAAGAATAAGCTACTACGTCGTTATATTAGCAAGAGAGAGAGAAAGGGAGAAGAATGTATTATTAGAATGTTCAAGGGTCAGAAAAGAAGACAGAATAAACTACATTATTCGTTACTCGTTATACAGCCATGACAAAAACAAAACAAAAAATACAATATTAGAGAACAGGATAAGAATGTTGTTGGAACTCGCAAGACATGATAAAAAAGGAAAGATAAAAGAAGCATGTACCAGGAACACGGAACATTTTTCTCAGTAAAAGAGGGGGCTGTGGTAATGGAAGAATGGTAGACAGTTTATCTTTTTTGTCCCTTTTTCCTTTCCGTCTTGCTTTTGGGAGAGACCCTTCATCCCTCGTTTTTGGCTATGGGCGGGTTATTTAGCATACAATGAGGATAATAGCATTACTATTATTATCACTTTCGGAGCTAGCAAATATCAGCTAATATTCTGTCATGTATGGAATTCTGAAAGAGAAAGAAAAAGAAAAAAGTGGGGGAGAGAGAGTTCTCTTCAAAGGATAAATAAATGAATGAATTGAACGGGATTAAGAAATGTGGCTTATTTACAGGAAAAACATAACCAAAAAGGAGGGTTTCATTGTATAATCTGCACAATAGTTAGGAAAAAGGAATAAATACAACGACAACAACAACAACAAGGTAATGATACTGTTATTAAACTATTGAAATTAATACATACACAGCCCAAGTTTTATTTTTTGGTAGGTTGGTAAAACGAAACAAACGCAAGAAAAATAAAAAATAATAATTATAATAGCACAAAATAAAAAAAAGGGTAACAAAACCAAGAAAAAGAGAAAAGAGAAGAAATGGTTTCATGTGGTTCTGAAACATGAAATGAATGGCTAGTGCTAATTTGGGTTTTTCTTTCCTTTCCCCTTCTCGTTGACGCTATAACACTTATTTCTAAACGCGAATGAAAAGCCAAAACATTAACACACGTTTTCCTCCAGCCTTTTTTTGTTTTATTTCAGACTCAAATCATTCCCACCTTTTTTGTACGGAATCAAAATAAAGTGCATTCCGTTGTTTTTCCTTTTGTAAAAATCTTTAGGATTTACACTTTCTTTGTTTTTCGAGTTTGTTTGGAAAAAATAATAAAAAAGGTCAATGCAAGGCTTGTGTGCGGTTTCCTTACAAAGGAAATGAAGAAGAAACCTTGGATTTCTGAACCATCATCAACCAAGTTTTTTTTCTTTCATTTCGATGATCTCATTTATGCAATGCATATCCTGTCCATTTATCTGTTCCTCTTTGTTGTTATAGACCATATATGATGTGCTAATTTAAACTTTCTCAGAAGCACATGTCTACAGCATATCTTTCCTATGTCACAAAGCCAGCCAACATCTGGGAAATACGGAATGTGGCATTTTTAATAGAACGCTGAGCCAGCCAGGATCCAACCAACAAACTTTACAATACTCGGGCAATGCACAACAGCGTTCTAATGTCAGAAAAACGAAACGCTACTTTTTCGAAAAAAGGAAATTGAAAAAAAGGAAAAGGAAAGACAATAAGTAAGAAATAAAATAAACGGGAGGAAAACTGAGCAGAGTAAGAAATAAGGAGAAGAGCAGATTACAACAGATTTCCCAGCCTTTTTTTAGTTGGTCAAAACACACCAAAAAGCCGTCAGGATCATCGCCAACAACCAACATCATCATCACCCGTCCATAATGTGGGCTATGGACGATGCACGGCGGGATTGGCCGTCGCTGTCCTTGTTGCTGTTGCCGCTTTCACTCTGCTTCTTAGAGCCAGACTTTTCTTTACCTGCGTCTGCCTCGCCCTCGACTGGCGACAAGCCCACTGACGATTCAGACGATACCACCGACGATGCTACAGGAGAAGGCGGTGCGTCGCTCCGGGAGCGATCGGGGGCAAACGACGGTCTCCGCCGCGCCTGCTCCTCAGCTTGCTGCCTGGTGACGACCGCAGCAGGCTTCGCAGTCGGCGGCACCGGACGCAACGAAGGCATGTGTCTTTGCGGATTCCGATGCGGGTAGTGGCTCTGCTGCTGCTGTGGCCGCCGCTGCTGCTGCTGCTGGTGCTGTGGCTGCAAATGCTGTGGCTGGCTCTGAGGCATGCCTTTGCTCATTACTTTGCGCCGCAGCGCCATAATCACCTCATCGTGCGAAATCTTGCGCTTCTGGTTCGGTCCGTCAACGGGAGCCGAGCGCGGGGCATCGGCTGCATCCTTTTCCGCTGCAACACCGCTACCGATCCTCAGCGACAAACCACCGACTGCTGGCGGCACCGCCCGTAGTTCATGGCCAGGTGCTGCCATATCTCGGTGTTGCAGGGCGCGCTGCTGCTGCTGCTGCTGCTGCATCACGGAAATGCCGTTGCCGTCGGGCCGAGGATTCGCCGCATCCTGCAGGGGTACGCTTCCAGGCGGCAGCATCTCGCCGGCAAACCGTGGTGCATGCTTGTTGTCTGCGTCACGCGTGGCGAATGCTGACGGATGGCTGACCTGTGCGCCAAGAGGAGTTTTGAAGAATGCAAACGGTGTCTGTGCATTTGGCGCATCGGGGCCACCGGGCGTATCTGGATGATGGTAGGCACGCATATCGTGTGGGACTGCCGCTACAACTGGCCCTCCGTATGCCCCGTTCTGCGGGTGAATGACATGCATGGCAGCTGTAGGAACCGTCGCCTGCTGTGGTTTAAGCTGCTGCTGCTGCTGCTTCTGTGCCACATTGCCAGTCCCAATGTGCTGGTGCCGAGGCGCCGAGACATAATGTGCCTGCTGTGGCTGGCCTATCAGAAAAGTACACAGAAAAAAGGGAACGCCAAAAAATATCACAATGAGCGGGAATGCTGCTGGGCATTAATGCAAGGTATGCTGCAAAACAAGACAATATGGTCTACTTGTCTAAAGAGAAAACGCAATGTAAAATGGAAATTCTGCCTTTTCTGTTTGTAGAGGTCCCCACCCTCCTCCTCCTCTCTCTCTCTATCCCCTTGTGACCCACCCACTCTTTACCAAAAAGAGCATGTAACGTCTTTTTAGTCCCTTTCCTTGCCTTCTATTAATAGAGATGACATCTGCTTTGTCAAGCAAGTCATCTACTACTAAAATAGAAGCAACAAGAGTAAAGATTAGGTGTCTATGAATGCTTACCTACTGGCGAATGAAGAACCATGTCACTCCGATGACCTCCACCACCACCACCGCCGGCATGAGGAGGATGTGGATGCGATGGAAGATGATGTACTGGGCCTCCGAGCTGCTGTTGCTGCTGCTGCTGCTGCTGCTGCTGTTCCTGTTGTTTAAAGTAGTTGTCATGCAACATCATCTCAAACTCAAGACGTCGTGTTTCAAACCGCATTTCCTCCTGCAGTCGCCGCTCGTATTCTGCCTTTGCCCTGTCTTGTTCAGTCTTTGCTGCCAGCACAAGACGCAGTACATCCGTGCGCTCGCCATACTCTGATATGATGTCGGTTAGTGTCATATCATTAGTGGCCAGCAGTGGCTGTTGCTGTTGCTGCGGCTGATGCTGTAACTGGGGTTGTATCTGATGTTGGCGCTGCTGCTTTTGTGGTTGTGGTTGTGGTTGTGGTTGCACTTGTGGTTGCGAGGCAGCACCAAGCTTACGGATAGCAGCAGTAGTTGCACTGGATGCTTTTAGCTCAACAGCAGTGCTAGGAATAGAAGACCTTGGAACAAGAGTTGAAGCAGTCGATGGGTCGGTGCTTGCACTTGCTATGTTGTGCTTGTTCAGCGATCGTGACTGGGACTGAGACCGAGAAGGTGACTGAGGCGTCGGCTGCGGGGTCCGTTTAGTCGCCTTGGTAGTGTCAATAGACAGACGAGTGTTGTCAGAGCGCTCTCCTGGCTCTGGGGTCAGTGCCTCCGTAGACTCTCTGCTACCTACGCTTCCGCTATCGCCTTTATCGTTGGCTTCATCAGACATGGTGTACTGTCCTTGGTGGTGTGCCGGTGGCCGAGTCCTGGGCCTTACTTTCATCCTTGCACCTGTCTTTGCCAGCGACATTCGTAACAGTTGTTGGTGGTTGTAGTGTTGGAGAGTTTCAATAAATAATGAGGAAGAACAAGAAGAAGAATTGAAATTCGCTTAGCTTGCCTCCCCTTTGCGTCTAAAGAACCGGAAAATAATATGTGCCAAGTTTCTGAAAGATAAAAGAAACAGTTTCTCTTTTTCAAAAAGTCTGCAATATCGGATACCACGAGCAAATACAAGATATAACCATATAAATGTTTGAAGAGTAAGAGAAAAAAAGAGGATACAAAGTAGACAAAATAAAATATATTGAGTAAGTGGAGAAGAAAGAAGGATTGTTAAACAATGGTTTTTCTTGGATGCAAGAAATGCGTCAAACTCTTATTTGGAGGAGGGAGGCGAAAAAAAGGAAATAGAAGACTCAACCATTTCCCAAAAGAGAAGAAAGAATTTAGCAAAAAAATCACGATAAAAAGAGCGTCATGCTCTTTATTTTGAGAACATGGGCCAAGTCACGGCATTTATTATTGAATTTTAGATTTTAGCTCTGGCTCTGGGAAATAAGCTGGTTCTGAGAAAGAGCTTGTATGTTGGAAAAATATATCTATCTATCAATCAAACAGCTTAACTATCTAGCAAGAGATACAAGCGCATGTGAGCAGCAAAAGGGGAGGAGGGAACGGAATAGTATGAGCCTGTGAATGTTTGGGATAGCTGAAAGAAGAGCTGGTTCAGAAAAGGCCCTACAACAAACACACATGCGGCAACGCCAAAACTGGGGAGAGCCATTGTTACCATACAAGTCGAGAGAAAAACATAATCAAGAGCGGCTCTACTCTAGCATTTAGTTAAACCAGGGGAGGGAAAAGAGGGAAATGGTTCTTCGTCATCGCTCTTCTTACTGCTCTGGAGGCTCTTTTTCCTTTGTGTTTTTTGCCTCCCTCCTTTTTTAATGTTTAGCATGTTTTTTATGTGGTAAAAATCTTGGGAAAAGGAAAGAAAAAATGCATCCGGCTTTGATTTTTTTGTTTGTGCCATTTGCTCTGCCTAGCTGGGTTATGCATTTACTTTTCTGATGTTATTCATTTTTCTTTTACGCTCTATTTTTATTTTGCACTTTATTTCAATATTTTTGTTCGTCTTCAAGACTATCTTTTCCCCTTCCATTCCTTTTTTTCAAACCCAGCCGTCGTACTATACACATCAGACCGGGCAGCAGAAATCCTTTTGTTTTGCTTCTATTCCATGCTGTTCCTGACACTTATTAGCAATTTTCCTTTTTTGATACACGCATTCTAATATATTAGCAACCACGTCCTTTTCTTTCACTCTCCAAAGCTAAACAAAACTCTTTCTCCCCTTCCGTTGATACTTTATTTCCTTTCTTTTGTACAGTACTTGCATTCGTTCAGTCATTTGTGTGCCTCTACCCCCAAAACCTTGTTTGCTCTAGTATTGCGAGCGTGCCTCTCCTCTTTCTCTATCTTTGAATTCACTACACATACTCTGTAATTTTTATTTTTATTATTATAATTATAATACCAACGTCTATCAGAGCAGCTCGGCATGTACACGAGCCAGCAGGCAAACTACAAGGCGCTCCCCAGTTCTACACGGAGTCGCAGGGTGTCTGGAAACCATTCTTCATCGCGACCATCGCTTCAGCAAGCCTTATACAGAGCGTCGCCATCAACACATGCCAACACCACGCCGGTAGCACCGCCGGCAGCATCTACAACAGTATCAAAAACAAAAGCTGCAGCAGCCGCAGAATCTACGCCTGGAGTCAGCGGTCCAAGTGGAGGAATTACGCTTCAGTCATGGGCGCGGTCGCAGTACCAGATGGCACAGCAGGTATCGGCGCAGCGACCAGGCTCGGTGGTGTTTCAAGCACCCAGCTACCATTACTTGCCGCAGACAGCTGGAGGGAGCGGCGGGTTTGGAGCAGCTCCCATGGCTATGCCACGTCCGCAATCGTCGGCTGGCGGTTTAGGAGGGTTTGATGGCAGGAGTGTGCAGTTTGCGGTTGCTGATTATTTCGACCCGTACCGGTCAAACAACCGCGGTCAGACTGTTGATGTGGATGCAGCCGAAGCAAGCGCTGCAGCTCGTGTGAATAGCAGCCCGTTACGACACCAGCAGCAGCAGCAGCAGCAGGCAAAGCTGGATCACCACCGCGCAACCCCACCATCTCCTGTAATGCGTGCCACCCGCCACTCGCGCCCATCCACTCCCACCTCGCCTACTTCTCCCACTTCGCCCACCGGAGCTGCAGCATTCCGTGCGCAACAGCAACAACAACATCAACACATACACGCCGGAAACCAACTACCACCGTCGGCGCATTCGAGTGCCGACTCTTTGCGCTCGGCAACTAATAACATGGCACCTGCAGCAAATCGCACAGTGCAAAGAGAATATCACCACTCTGCTTATTCGTCTTCGCCACAGGCCGTCCGCAATGTACGGACAACTGGCGCACCAGCACCGGTATATAATGTACCGTTACATTCGCTGGCAGAACCTCGAGCCATCTCTTCTGCTGCTGCTTCCAGGGCTAAACCACGTTCATACTCTGGCACCGATGGTTTGGATGGCCTGGCAATCAGCGATGTGGGTGGGACCAATGATTGGGTGCATTCTGGTGTGGAGATACAGCCTATTCGACCTCCCCCGCTTCCGGTCCCTTCAAGGCCACGGGTGAGCAGCATGTATGCGACTACTACCATGAGTGACCATGTTGTTGGCGAGTCGCGTGCGCGCAAGGCGGAGTCGCCGACAAAGCTGGATCTTGGGTCAGCTGTGATGTCAAGTAGCGCTGGAGATCTGACTGCTACACAGCGACCCATTGCGCGGCCTAAGATATTCAAGCAACAACAGCAGCCGAAACAGAACGAGCAGCAGCCTAAACTACACCCAGGTGAGCGGATAGTGGGGCCTGCTGGCAATATTAACACGGGTAGTAGTCTGGAGACGAAGAAGTCGAATCTCATTGAATTCATTGAACAGCAACGGCAGCAGCACCAAGCAAAACTAACTGCTACACAAAAGGCATCTATACCACCACTACAACCACGTATTGCTGCACAAGTACCTGCCAGTGCAAGCAGACCAGAGCCGCCTGCCAAGCTAACAAGTCGGTCAGACTCGACTGGCTCGATGAGATCGGATTCGTCGGAACGCAGTTTCAAACGGTCGACTGCTCGGCTAGCAGAGGTGGATCCAGCAGCCGCACGCAAGCCAGCACCGCCGCCGCAACTACCAGCAGCAACAGTAGCAGCACCGACATTGGAGGTTGCAGATAAAAACAGCAACTCGGGAGCAGTTGCATCTCGAACGGCAAAGTATTCATCGTGGTACGGGAACATTCAACCACGCGCAACCATTGAACCCAGTGAACATATAGCTCCCGAGAAGCCAAACCACGATTATGCGAATGGCTTGCCGATTTCCACGCGTCTGCAGCCGCGTGTGCGCGCATACTCGCATACTTCGCCCGAGCCAAGCGATGCTCCGGGGATTGGTGGCATCCGCACACGCAATTCAAACGACTCGCTTGGCTCTTGCTCGTATTCGCGCGCCCCTAAAACGGTGTTGGAGCGGGTTCCAGCCAAAGGACATTTGCACGGCAGCACACCCGCTGCTGTTGCTGGGATCAGAGGCTCAGCGCTGCCAAACCCGTATTCGCGGAATCCTCAGCATCTGTCAGTTGCTGTGCAAACCGATCGTGCTTCGATTAAAACAGTGTCACAGGGCGTGCAAACCAATTCGTCAGCAACAATACATGGCGACGACGCAGTGCTTGATCTGATGCGGCAGATGGACACGCTGCGTAGCACGCATGCGGTGCAGATATCCGAGTACCAAGAGCATGTGATTGATCTAGAACTCACCAACCGTGATCAGGCCACAGAGATTGAGCAGGTTACCGAGCGACTGGTCTCGCGCGAAAAGGAGCACTCGCACGTGGTTGATGAGCTGCGTGGGCGTCTTGCTGCCTCGACGAGAAGAGTTGACCGTGAAATTGGCGAGGTCAAGGCAATGCATGCGGCAAAGTGCGACGAGCTAACAGCGCAGGTGTCGTTGCTCCTGAATAGATGCCAACGGTACCGACAGAGACTAGTGGATGCTGGAGTGCCCGAGGACGAGCTGCTGCAGTTGGCCACCACAGAGTCTGATGATACGTCATTACAACAGAACGACGACGGATCACTGGCATCTTCTGATCAGCTCCAGATCGCGGATCTTGCGTTTATTGAGAAGCAGTACATTGAAACACGCGAGAGCAGTCAGGAAGCCGACTACTTCAAGCAGTTAATGGAGATTGAGAGCAGTATGGAAAACACCACCATGGCGTTGGGATTCGAGCTCAAGCGCACGCAAGCAAAGTATTTGCAACAAGCTGCTGATTTTGTTCGTGAGCAGATGGCGCGTTTGCAGGTGGAGAGCACTAGATCTGAGTCGCGATTATCCGCACGGTCGCCTGCTGCTTCCGCCATTATTGGAGGTGGTGGTAGTACCGTTGGAGCCACCTTTTCTCGCTCATTGAGTCGTGGGTTGTCTGAAAGCAACGGGGGTGGAACGGCAGGAACAAAGGCATCGATGCATGAGCGGCCACCACTTCCACAGCTGCCAAGTGCGGCTCCAGCTCTTGTTCCTGAGACCATTGGTGGGGATAGCTCGCAGAGTGGTGGGTCGTTGCGTGCTGACGACATTCAGCATCAGGAGTCGCATGTAGAGGCAGACATGATGCGTCCCCCGCACCGTCGCATAGCAGGACCCGAACCAAGCAACGCCTTCTCCAACACTCGTCGCAGCTGCACCTTTGCTAACAACAGCAGCAGCAATAACGATGACGACGAAGATGACGATTATTATTATGCGGATGTAACGGTTGATGAGATTTTGAGTGTCAACAGAAAGGACCTGGAGGCAGCATCTACGGCTGCGGCAGAGCAGGTGGGGAAGGCCGGCGGCAGCGACTCGCTTGCTGACGCCCCTCTTCGTGTTGATCAGCTTTCGTCAGTATCGAAGCAGCGGTCATCGTCTATGGCCACGTACTCAGAGCAGCAGCAACAGCCTCGGTGGGCAACAGTGTCCAGTGCGCTTGGGATCCGTCGGCGCAATCACGCAGGCAGTCTGGCCATAGATGGTAATAATAACGGCAAGAGCTATTTTCCGACTGCGGCAGACATCAGCAGTGGTAGCATTGCAGCTCGCGGGTTCCATTCCGAGAGCAGAACATCGGGACTGTCGCGCATGATCAACGCAGCGGCTGGACACAGCGGCAGATCAGGTTCATTCCGCGACACTAGAGCACAGCCAGACCAGCGCTCGACAGCTGGGCTGAACAGTCGCAGAGATACGGCTGCGATGGCTGTTGGCAGCGATGTCGACGGCAGCGCAAATGCGTCTGGGACGTTTATGGCATCCACTTCTACCAGCAGTTATAGCAATAGCAGTAGCCAGAGCTCACACTGCGACAATGGTAATAGCAGTCCCCGACGCCATCCACACCGGTCGCCGCTATCAAACATAGCAAGTGGGTTCTTCACAGCAAGTATCGACTCTCTAGCCACATCCACTGCAACGATCGCAACGGAAATGCCGGCACCGCTGTCTGCGAGCACCACAGGCAGTGGGTTGGGGCTTTTGGAAGAGTTGCACGATACACATGGCCATAACCAGCAGCAACAGCAACAGCAGCGGCAGAGGCAGCTGAATGCGTCGAGTGGAACTCTGGTCGGATCGATGGTCAAGGCAAAGACATCTAGCACGTTGGCTGACAGCACAGGCGCCCGACCAATGTCGATGGTTGTAGGAGCAGCAACCAAGAATGGAGGCGGCGGAAGTCTCGGGTACTTTTCAGGCCATCGCAAAACCCACGAGACCAGCCCTTCATCGTTTGGTTACAGCAGCATCGACAATATAGGAGGAAGCCGACTGAAGAGCCATGGCAGCGGGGACGATGTTCTGGGATCGTCGTTTGGATCGTTTAGATCGTCGTCGGGATACTGGCCACCGCAATCAGCTTCAGCGTCAGCGTCAGCATCACTGCGAGCGGACCACAAGCAGCGGTCGTCCAGATCCAACTCTGTTGTGGACTCGCAGGACATGACGACGGAGGAGCTGCTTGAGTCGCTGAAGCTGCCAATGCCGCAGTCGGGCGGAGGAGGAGGCGGAATTGGCGGCGCTTCCAGTCGCCCCGGAAGCAGCAGCTACGGAACGCTGCCGTCTCCGGGCGGATCGTTGGGCCGTCACTCTCCGCTCCCGCGCACCAGCTCGTTCTCGGACATGTCGCGCACGTTGCCGTTTGCAGCGTCATCCGCAGTTATCTCGGAGAGCCCGTCCAGCGACTCCACGCTGCCTCCGGCTGCAGCATTCGGCACCAGCTCCAGCAGAGTCAGCGTCAGCACGTTTGATCCGCACGCCGAATTCAACATCAATCTGGGGCTGGACAACAGCGCTGCGCCGGGCGAGCGCAAGATAGCGGCTGCTGCGTCGGCATCGTCGCTGGGACGCTCGGCGAATCCGATGACGGCGACACGCAGAGCTAACAACGCAGGACGCGCCGCAGGCAGCAGCAGCACGGGGAGACGGCTGGGAAACAGGCGGCGCAGTCGCTCCGTCTGCGTGTGGGAGCGTCGCTGATTAACAAACGGCGATTATTGTCCACCACTGTCTGTTCTTTTACAAGTATATTAATGGATTAGAAAGAGAATAAGATTAGTTATTGGGAGGAGCCAAACCAAATCAATTGGTTAACCAGTTAGTTGGAGGCGGTGCGCGACAGATACAGCGCATGTGCGCGGCGTGCCCAGTCCTCCATATCGACGTCAGAGGCGGACTCGGCGCGCTGCAGCCACGGGTGGTCGAGCAGCATCTGGTAGGTCGGGCGACTGGCGGCGTCCTTTGCAAGGCAGCGCGCAATGAAGTCGCAGGCGTCGGGCGAGTGCTTGTCGGCAGAGAGTCGGGGCGGGTCGCAGTTGACGATGGCGTTGAGCTGCTCGAAGACGCTGGCGAACGAGGCGCCGTCGAATGGGAAGTGGCCGGTGGCAGCCTCGACGATCGTGATGCCGAGGGACCAGACATCGGACTGCACGGTGTATCCGTCGGGGCCGGCGGCGGGGCCGAAGATGCGCTCGGGCGCCATGTAGCTCTGGCAGCCAACGTGGGTCTTTGCCAGCGACTGCTTGAGCTCGCCCGACACGCCAAAGTCGCACAGCTTGACCTCGCCGCGCCTGTTGACCAGGATGTTGGTAGGCTTGACGTCGCGGTGGATGATGTTGAGTTCGGACTTGAGGAAGGTGAGCCCCTTAACCACCGCCAGCGTGATGTTGGCTAACTCGGGCTCGGGCACGCCGTCGGCGTACAGGCGGTCGAGGGACCCGAAATCCATGTACTCCATACTGTAGTAGACGCACGACTCGACGAAGAAGGCGCCGTAGAAGTCGACGATATAGGGCGACCGCGCCTTGTGCAGCACATCCAGCTCCATGATGATCTGCTGGAGCGCGCGGCGGTTCAGCTCGAGCCGGATCTCCTTCAGCGCCATCGTCACCCGCGTGGGCCGGTGGAACACCTTGTGCACCACGCCGTACTGCCCGCGCCCGAGCTCCCCGAGCACCTGCATCTGCGCCATCGAGATCTTGTAGCTCTTGCCGCTGCTGAAGTCCACGCCGTTCGCGCTTATCACCGCCTTGCCCTCGAAGCTCAGGTTGCCTGTCGGGTCCACGTACTCAGAGAACGCAATGAACGGCGACTGCCCTACACCGTTGTTGCTATTGCTATTGCTATTGCTATTGCTATTGCTATTGCTATTGTTGCTGCCGTTATTGCTCGCTGCTGCTGTTGCTGCTGCTGTCGCTCCCACGCCTATGCCGCGCTTCGTGCCTTCTGCGCCCGCCACCATCCGCTCCTCGCTCTGGTGCCGCCCAGTCGGTGCGCTCGATAGCCGCATCATCTGCGGCCCACTACTTCCTCCTCCTCCTGTTGCTGACGATGCTGTGGATGCTGCCGCTTCCGGCGATGGCCTGATGTTGCCTGTGGGTCCGTCTATCTCAATCCCCAGCTGACTGAGCGAGAACCCTGGTTTATTCCGCGGCATGTTTCTAATGTGCAATGAAGAAATAAGAAAAGGCGATTCTTTGTCCTTCACTTGAAAAAAAAAGCAAAATGACCAGTGATTATTTATGCTATAGATGGAGTGGAAAATATAAAAGAAAAATTAAAAACTAGTAATTAAACAAATAAAGCAAGTTGGGTAAAATAGAAAGAAGAAAAGGGGGAAATAAGTCAAATTTGTAATAAAAAAACCTGAGACTTGTCAAGAAGAGAGAAAGAAAAATAGAGAAACAATTACAAAAACTATACGAAATTTGCCAGTTTGGATTCCGCCTTTTTTCCTTTTTTTTTTCTTTTCTTTTGGAGTGTCAAGTTCTTCTCTGGCGGATATCTGCCATCTCCTGATAACCACTGCCCGTTGTGGCTTTATTTCATGAAGGAGTGCGTATTCTGAAATGAATCAAAACACTGAAAAAATTACTCTCTCACTCCCTCTCTAATATCTAACACCCAGAAAAAATAATAGTAGCTGCCCAGCACAATGCGGCTCACATGACATGATTCTTGCGGAGGTTTGACCTGGATCCTCTTTTTCTTATACAACTAACTATACAACCGAACGTTGTTAAACAGGGGGAGCTTGATTTACTCAAGGGTGCAAAAACTCCATTCACCAGAAAAGAACCCAGACAAACTACTTCAGAAAAAACTCCCTGCTCAGTCCATATCCTCATGGCCGTGCTCAAACAAGTAGTTGGCAGCTAGCTCCTCGTTCTTATCACAGGCAAAGTACGCCTGCACAACCACGCCATGGGGGAACCCAAGTGCCTCGAGCCGTTCAATCGCCTCCTTCTCCTCCTGCGTCACCCGGATATACTGCACACCGTCCTCGCCATCGTCGCCTTCTCCTTCGGCCAGCTGTGCCTCCTGCATCATATCGGCCATCTCATCGTCGCTGTAGACGCCCTCCATCAGCATCCGCAGGAACTCGGCCTGGTTGTTTCTGATCAGCACCGCCAGCTGCGGCTGCTGTGCTGCCAACTCCGCCAGCACCTGCGACAGCATCTGCGGGTTCTCGCGTACCAGCATCTGGAGCTGTCTGAACTGCGGGGACTGGCGGAGCACCTCCAGGTCGATTCTTCCCGCCCCCTGCTGCTGCTGGCCACTGGCTGCCTGCTGCTCCGCCTGCTGGAACAGATTTCTCGATGCGCGCGACGATGGCGGTGCCTGCGACGTCTGGCGCTCCGCAGAAGCAGAAGCAGAAGTGGTGGTGGCAGGCTCGGTGTCTGAAGCCTGCTGCTCTTGCTCGGCGCCTTCGCCCTCGTTCTGTGAAGACTGCTGCTGCTGCTGTTGGTTGCGCGCATCTGCCTCGTCAGCCATCCTCAGGGCTGCCTCGGGAATCCCGCTGATAAGGTACTCCACAGCACGGTCCGGGTTATTGAAGCTAGCACGCATAGCCTTGACGCATTGGTCGCGCGAGTACCCCATTTCCATCATGTTTGTAACTGCTGTCTCGTACTGCTCGCCAGCAAGGAACGACGACTGCCCTAACCCTGCGCTACCGCCAGTGCTACTCTCGTTATCTCGCTGCTGGGTGTCATCACTTGCCGTTTGCGTCTGCTGTTGCTGCTGTTGCTGTGCAGTGCGTCCCGCAGGTGAGGGTGTCGCTGGCTCTGCTGCCCCGCTTGCTACTGATGCGCTTGTGGTTCGCTGCGCTGCGGGTGCTGCTGGCGCTACCTTGGCACCTCCCGACGGTGCTGGTGTTGCTGCTTCTTCGGCCTTGGCCTTGGCTGCCTTGGGTTTGACTATCATCACCACAATAAAATCCTTCTCGCTGATTTTCTCCTCATCCACGGTCTTCTTGTCGTCAAGAATCCTACCTACACCACTTGTTTCCTCTCCCCCCCCCACAAAGCAAGAGAACAAGTATAACAATGGTTCCCATCTGCTCTTAGTACTCTTATTCCTTGTCTTTGCAATGACCAAACCATAGAGTGAATAAAATGAAAAGAGGGGCACTAATTGCTTTACTAAATCTCTTCACTCACTATACGTTACCTAGATAGATAAGCTTCTGTGCGTCTGCCGAAAACCCTTGCAAGCTTTCAACCTTCTCCTTGACCTCGCGTATCGTGTTGCTTGCGTCCACCTCTACATCGAATGACTTTTGCTGAAGAGTCTTTAGTGTCAACTTCATTGTTGAGAGAAAAGAAAAAAGCTATTCTGATGTGATTATTATAAAGCCAACGAAAACAAAAACAATATATATAATAGAAAAAAGAACAGGATACTATATCCTTAATAAAATTACTCTTTGGAATTGAGTTTCAGCGAAAGTATGAAAGTAAAAAAAGGCTTGGTTTAGTTGGTGGTGAAGAAGAGGGGAATGGAAAAATTGAAGAATAAAAGCCGCTCGCTTCAATCAGCGTCGTCCCACCAGCTTGTTCTTTGAATAGGAAAAAAACAACGCAAGCGATGCTGTACGCTTTATTTGAATTACGGCTCAACTAACGTCGGCTCGACTCGGAACGCCAATAATTCAAGAGCTTTTTTCTTAATGATAATTGATCTTTTTACTTTTTCTTTCTTCAATTGCTTAATTGTTCACTTTTTCATTCCAATTCCACAAACTAGATAAAAAAAAATAGAAAATGTTTATGCCAGGCGCCCCCGAAATCACACCAGAGCAGCAGGCCCTTATGCGCCGCGAAGCAGCAAAGGGCTTCATGTCGTTTGTCACTATTGTCACAGCCTTTCGCTTAGGTAAGCACGTGAGCATGCTGTTAAGAAAAGATAACTATATTAAGCTTCATGGATGTATTGAGCAATAATCCTTATTTTTGACTAACTTTGCTACCGGTTTTCTGGGATGGTTTATTATCCTGTAGTGCCCTGGGCAATGGAGCATCTCGAAAAGGCGTTGTTGTAAAAATATGTGCTTCTTTTTTTTTTCAACGACCTAGTTTGTTCTCTAGTCTATAAAGTCACACGGTTCTTCTGAATAAAATGCCATAAACGTTTACTACCCCCATTTGTGTGCTTACCATTCGATTAAATGAATTTAGGTTTTGTGAGCCGTAAAGGAAGAATGGTTCACACTCTCTTAGAACTAAAGGGGAAAAAGCCGTAAATCTAGCTTCTGCTCTCAAAAGGAAACCTCTATCTACTTTTGTATATCTCCTGTTTCCTTTATTTCTCCTTCCCAAAAAAAAACCGCCCGCTTGCTTATTTAATAGTTAATGATAATGGATGACGACAAGCTCAAGCTGGAAATCACCTTGGCTCCCCCACTGCCACAACGCAAGTTCTTGCTGGTGTGTGCGCAAAAGACAGTCAAGGACCTGAAGAACGAAATAAGACGGCGATTGGTTACGCTTATTCAGGAACCAATTACCCTCATCAGTGACGGCTTTGAACTGATGGACGATGATCTTGTGGTGGATCTGCTTTCAAACCGCGATTCCCTCGTAGTCGTTCTCCACCAGCACCTTCAATCATACTACGCCCAGGAAACGCCCAGTCAACCGGCCGATACCACTGATACCAGTAGCAGCAGCAGCAGCAACTCCAGATCCAAGAAACAGATACCCCAGCATCGGAAACAGGTGAGTCGCCCTCCTGTGTATATCAGCAGAAAAGAACATCATGCTGGTTCTTT
>JANBTT010000137.1:0-40704 GCA_027578915.1 Coemansia sp. RSA 1200 | reverse complement strand
AAGAGCTATCCGTCAATTACAGTGCAAACGAACTCTCCAACAAGTGTAACCCTGTCATGTCAGCTAACATGAAAATACTTGTTTCCAAATACAAATTCTTTTGCAAAAAAAAATAGAACTAGTCAACGCTCTAGCTGGTCAAACAATATCCGCTTGGTGAACCGAAGATCGGCAAGCCGTGAGTGATGAATGATGTGCTCGAGGACGGTTGCATTGGTCGATGCTTTTGACTCTACCAGCCTAAGCATTTCTTCGTTTTCATTCAAAAGATGTTCCGAATAGGAGATGTTGGTGGTCTGGCCAGCAGTGTCTGATGTCGGTCCGAACGATAATGTTTTTGGAGACAACCATGGATGCAGCATCCTGTGCTGTGTTGCAATCTTTAGTTCTGTATCTTGCAGATATGCCTGGAGGCTCTGTCTAAATTGGCCCCAAGCAAAGCTATGCGCTGAGGCTAGCCATACTGGACACACCATGGGGCCGCGTGGTTGATTACTCTTATTGCTGCTGTTTTGCTCCGTCTGCAGCTGTTGCGCTGGAAATGCTCGGTGCAGGGCTGAAACGCCGCTATCCTCGCCGTTCATCCAGGCCTCCACTTCACAAATCAATTGATGGAGCTGTACACGCGGACTTGGTGCATATTGGAGCGGGAACGTGTACCGCTCCTTCCACCTGCTCGTGTTAAGCGAAATGCGCCTGTCTGTGCTCAGTGGATCGAGTGGGAACATGAGATTGAGAACGGTTAGACATCTGGCAGGATCAAATCTATTCGATAGCGTGGTAGCAAGGGTAGAATGGGCGGATAACTTGGAAGGTCTGGATGGTTCTCCTCTGCCATGATTCGCCACTATCTTCTCACTATGTTGCTCTTGCTGCTGTTTATGTCTCTGACTTTCTTCCCGTTGTGGCATTTGTACACCCATGTGCTCAAGAACCTGCTTTATATCACCACGCTCCATGGCTTCTGGATCTGCAATTGCACGCAGGACAACAAGTTCCTTCAAAGCAACAAGCAGGTTTTCAAACTTTGTTTCAGCAGCAATGTTGCGTTTGGCAAAGCCGTGTTCCCAGCGCTCAGACTGGTCTCCAAGCGGGCCCTGCGCATGCCGCTTGTGAAGTATTTGAGATGCGTAAAAGCGGCGCGTATTTTCAACAACAATGAGCATGCGTATCATCGCTGGAATGTCCAAAGAAGCAGCATTTAGAAAGTGGTAGACCTGCCAACTTTCAAGAAGTTTATTGCTGGCTGGATCTTGGGATTGCGAGGAAGAGGAGCTAGTTGTCTTAGTAAGCTTCCTCCGTTTTGAAACACTTTCATCACTATAACTGCCAGATGCTCTCGGGTCCGAATCTACTTTTCTTGCTGTGTCTACAGCCTCTGTAATGCGTTGCAGTCTCAAAGGAGAAGCCCATGGCTGCCGCGCACCTAGAGTATCCTCTTCCTCGCATATCCCCAAATAGAGAGGCCCTAGCATTTTATGCAACTTTCTCAGATTATAGAACGCAGTATACAATGTAACGGTGTCACCGGCGTAGCTATCCTCCCTGGAAGCAGCATTCGGCTCTGTCGAATCGGGTGTCTCTTCAGCATAGAGCTGCTGCAGCTGGGTTAGCTCCTCCACCAACCCATTCTTATCTCTTGCACTGAAAAACTCAGCGGCCCACTCGACTATTGTTTTCATGTCTGCTTTGCGGTCGTTAGCCATGTTTTTTGCTTCGATGAAAACAAGCACTTGACGCGTGTACTTTCAATTTTTAGGCTATATGTTCAAATGAAGAAAAGTATAAAAGTTCAAGGGTAGTTTCTATCTCCGTTTTGTAGATGTGAAGAGCTGGGAAAAGAGTAGAAAAACAAGCAGTTGGGTTGTGAAGAAAAAGACGCTTGTTTTGGTAATGAAAAGAAGCCAGATTCTGATCCACGTAAAAAAACAACAAACACATGATAATCTGTGGCACGTGAGGCTCAAAAGTTGATGCCTATGCAGCTCGAGCCGCACGCAGAACGCAATTAAACGTGAGGGGAGCAAATTTATGAGATAGAGGTTTCCGCTCGCCTGTGTGACAAAAGAAGAGCTTATTTGTATATTCTCTGAGCCAAAAAAACCAGTGTTGCATTATTTAGCGAGTTTGGTTAAAAAATCATTTTCTCATTTGTAGTTTTCTTTCGCAAAAAAAACAGTACATTTAATACTTTTGTTATCTCCTGCTTTCTGGCATTTCTTTATTGCTATTTTCTTCTTTTTCGCCTGCTGCTTGTTCTGGTAAGCCATTTAATACAGTCTAGGAAGAAGAAGAGAGAGTCTCGTGGTTGGTTTCAATCCAGCGCAAATCGGCACTTGTTACAGCCATTTGTATACATTCGCTAGTCTGGACACGTAAATCCTTTATTCCTTTCCCCCTTGGACTTTGCATTCAGCACAAAATGCGAGTCTGCAAGGCTGCAATGGATTTAGAACCCTTGGGCACTTTATTTAGTCTCTGGAACCTTCAATACCAGAAAAACGTATTTAATTTGTCTGTATTTTCTTAGCGCACAATATTGTCTATTTTTCATGCTGTTTGTAACAAGTGGAAGAAAAATAATTTTTTTTCTCTACCTTTTCCCTCTGGTTTTCCATTTGTTGCTTTTCTTCTCCTCCAAATACAGTCTGTAAATAGGAAGTTATCATCCAAAAAGAAACGCTTAACACGTTGCATAAAAGTAAGCAATATGTTTGTATTGCTGGAACTAATAAGGGTTCACAGACATTGCTTTGGCACAGCAGATTGAAAATATCGAAGCCAACTCTTCTGGACTACTGCTTGTAGAACAGGAGGGGGCGGTCTCTTTGTGGAATGTCATCTTAAAACCCAAATTATTCCCTTTCAGGCTAACATTCTTTGGATAGAGATAAAGTGGCGAAATGTCGTATTTAGCGTTTTTATCCCCAATCCTTGCATTTTTTGTCATGAGCACCTCTTTCTTTCTTTTGTATATAGAAAGAAATCCATTAGACTTTTATCATTGCTCATTTATGGCTGTTTTTCCTTGCTTTTTCGACTGCTTTCTGTCTTTTAACCAGAAAGGACTGATATTCTTGGTAGCGCAGTCTTTGTTATAATACTATTATATGCTTCTCTATAGCGCAAACTCTGCTGCTTGGGATAAAAAGAAGAGAAACATCTTTAACATTGAGTTGGATGCAATAGATATTTCTAGATAGGAGCGTATCGCTGGATTGCGTTCTTGACGAGAAAACCTTTGCTGCTTCTACTTAGAAAAGCTATTTGTACAAGTCAAGCCCCTGCCCATTAGCCACTATTGCTTCATTTTCCAGATTTTGGATATACTCTTTACATTCTATTGATACTTTGTTGTTTTCCTATAATCCTTGCCATTAATGACAGCAGCATCAAACCGTCCATCGCCGCAGAGACAAGAGCAGCCCCGATTGCGGCCCTCTTTGCTGCTTAACAATATATACATACTTGCACTTGCCATTCCTTTTGCATACTGGGCAGCATACATTTACATGAACCAATCTGAACAACGCACTAACCCTGTATTCGATTCTTTTGTGCGATCTGTTAGCGAATTGCCGCATTTCACGGAGTTTATTGTAACCGGGCAGATTGCAGAAGCGGAACCAAGCACGCTCCCACCAGCTGGCACGAACAGACATCGGACAAGCTTTGGGCACTATAGGTCTGAGGAAAGGGCAGCGCAGCAGCCAGATACGCACTTGAAGATGCAGGCAGACCAGGGCAGCGGACACGCTACCAAACCCGAGTTAGTTGTGACGCAGTCGCGTGTGTACGCTGATGCCAACAGCAAAATGCCGCGGTCCTACTGGGACTATGACAATCTGCAAGTGGAGTGGGGCAGCTTGGAGAACTATGAGATTATCCGCAAGATTGGGCGTGGCAAGTACTCGGAGGTTTTTGAGGGAATCAACATTGCCAACAGTCAATCGTGTGTGATCAAGGTTCTCAAGCCCGTGAAGAAGAAGAAGATAAAGCGCGAAATTCAAATCATGCAGAACCTCTCTGGCGGACCTAACATCATCCAGCTGTACGACGTTGTAAGAGATCCGCAATCCAAGACGCCGTCGCTTGTTTCCGAGTACATTAACAACACCGACTTTAAAGTTCTGTATCCGATGTTTACCGACTACGATGTGCGCTACTACATTTACGAGCTGCTTAAAGCGCTGGATTTTGCGCATTCGCGTGGAATCATGCACCGCGATGTCAAGCCACACAACGTCATGATTGACCATGAAAAGCGGATGCTTCGCCTGATCGATTGGGGACTAGCTGAATTTTACCACCCGGAGACCGAGTACAACGTGCGTGTTGCATCGCGGTACTTTAAAGGTCCCGAGCTGCTGGTGGACTACATGCCATACGACTACTCGCTCGACATGTGGAGCCTTGGATGCATGTTTGGCAGCATGATCTTCCGCAAGGAACCATTTTTCCATGGCCACGACAACCACGACCAGCTGGTGAAGATTGCCAAGGTCCTGGGGACCGACGATCTGAATGCGTATCTGAAAAAGTACAACATCAAGCTCGATGCGCAGTACCAGAAGATCCTCGGCACGTATCCGCGGAAGAGCTGGAACAAGTTTGTGACCATCGAGAACCAGCGGTTTGTTTCTCCCGAGGCTATCGATTTCCTTGACCGACTGCTGCGCTACGACCACATGGATCGCTTGACAGCCAAGGAAGCAATGACCCATCCCTACTTTGATCCTGTCAAGGAGAAGGAGAAGGATGGACAGGCAGCCGAGTGAACCCTGGGTTGGTGATAGAAGAGAAGGATTGAGGCCGTGCCTCGAAAGAAGGTGTTTTTTTCGTGACTTTTCCATTTTTCTTTTGGGTTTTTTATTGGCTTGCAAGAACAAGTCCACAAGTAATGATATTTCTATTTCACTCTTCTTGCTGGAATATGTTCTCTCAACACGTTTCCAGCGATCGGAGACTACCGCCGCATTCTCTTTTTGAATCTCTGCAGCACCATGTCATCTGTGGCCTTTGACGAGCGGTCGGAAATGTCGGCGCGCTTTCTGAATCTCATCCCGCTGCTGTTATGCACTGATGGCGGAGGTGTGTTTGGACCAGTGGTTGTTTCAGCACCCTGGTGAGCGCCACCAGGCGTTCCACGCTCGAGTCGCGACACAATCCTGTTTGTTTCTCTGATGTTCTTTGCACGAGACTCGGTCCCAAGATCCACCTCTTGGATGGATGTCAGCATCTTTGCAGCCATAGCAACGTTGCCTTCTGACAAGGGCTTTTTGTCAATAACGTTCAGATGGCTAGGCACGCGGTAAGGGTCATCGTCATTGCCGTTGTCATCGTTGCTATTGTTGTCATGGTCGTCCTTGGCCGACTGCAATATCCGCGGATTTGCTTCGCGCTCAGAACCATGATCTCTTGCATGCTGACCAGCACCCAACCGATGCTTGGCCATTTCCCTTTCAATATATGACATCATGTGCTTGTTTGCATCCAGTCTGTTGGTCTGGGCGGTAAAGGCACCGCTGAGCGAGCGAGAGGCGGTGCCGTCGTTGTCGTCATCCTTTTCTCCTACACCGCCCTCCTCCTCCTTAAGATGGGTCTTGCTGCCACCGCCAATGTCTTTCCGAACCAGCCTCGCATTCGCCAGCCTCTTTCTGCGCTCGCCATGAGCAAGAGCTTCCACGTCAATGCCGCGCTGCTTGTGTCGCCGGTATTTCTGGAATTCTCTCAAGTCATCCAAAGACACTCCCCCGTCAGTCAAGTCTACCGCCCCTTGATGGTCGGCAGAAACGTTTGATGCATGCGGCATCTGAGACAAAGATGGTTTGTACGTGCTGCCGGTTGTTGTGGTAGGCAAGCCAACAGTCTCTTCTGCTGACATGCTCTTGGTGTCCTTGGTGTCATTCCAATCGGCCATGCTGGCCTTATTCTTGCGTATGTTTCGCGGACGTTTCGGTGGCATTCTCCTATGCCTTTATCTGCATGTATCCGTTTATTTGTATATTATCGGCTGGAGTTGGCGCAGTATACCTGTGATAACGAGGCTAATATCTGTGTATGTGCACAAGTGGAAACTAATACGACCAAAAAAACATGCTACTGTAAGACACCTTTTATCCCGCGCCTTCATTTCTCCAATCATCATGATATGATCAAATCCCTGCTGCTTTGCAAATTGTGGTATTTCATTTGCAGGCTTTACCAGTCCAAAAACATAAGACAAAACAACAACAAGAATAAAAGTAACAAGAAAGTGTGCTATAGAGTTTCTGAAGTAATTTAATGTTCTAGTTGCTAGAGCCAGGGTTGATCCCGATCCTTCGCTCCTTGCATCCATAGGCGGTCGGCGTCAACTCCACAAATATTGACCGCGGAAAGGCGAGCGTTGGTATCAACGAATCAGGAAGTCCCTCTGGCGCAAAATAAGCGTAGATACACCGCAGCGCAGACTCTGGCGCTATAATCAAAATGTCATCGCGCTCACGCTCCAGCTCCAGAATGACTGGCTCCAGACGCACAGACACATCATGGTAAGACTCTGCCAGCGAGTATCTATGATGATATGGATCGCGCAGGTATGATTTGTACTCGTCGGGGAACCTTTCCTTAACCTCTTCAAGACTCAGGTTCTCGCAGACCCCTGGGTTGAGTCCCTTCAGCAGCATGCGCCTACGAACGGTGACATTATCGTTATGTGCAAAGTACTCTGCCGTCTGGTAGCTCTTCACATGCGTAGATGTCCAAACCTTGAGTGCACGCTTCGATATATCGACCTCTGTCTTTGCAAGGACGTCATTATTGCGCTCGCTAATGCACCGCATAATGGCAGCACGCAGATTTAGCGCATACTTGTGACCTGTTTCAGAGAGTGGCGCATCGGCTTTATATGAACCCTCATTGCTAGACTCCCCACTACGTGCAAGATAGATGGTGCGACCCGAGATATGCAGGTTCATCATATAGAACACAACACGCGACTGCAGGTAGCCGCGAATATTGTTGACCTCAATATGCTCGCCTACGTTGTGCAACTTTATGTAACTCAAGTCGTTATCGCTAATTGTCTCATAGTAAGGCTCCATGTGCGAAATGCGTGCTTTAAAGTCGTTGACTGCAGTCTCTGCATCCATAGTCACATAGTCGGGAGACGTAATTTTCACCTTGCGGATGTTCTCCTCGACAATCGCATCATTTCCACATATGTACTCAACAAACAGCGGGCGTATATGGCCTTCTTCAAAGCGGTCGTATATCTGGCGGCGTCGTGCAGCCCGCAGATTGGAGGCGTCAAAAATCGCCAGCTGTCCACCGCCGTTCGTCAGATACTCAACAATGTCCTCGATACAACTGTCCTCGGCCTTCATGCGCTCCTGTGCCATTTGCTCATTCCCTAAATCAAAATAGTCTGCAGAAATATCTGTTCCGTAGAGCCGACGTCGGTACTGTCCCATGTGGAAGGACTTTGACTTTACTCCAAGCCAATTCATGTACCGCACCAGTGACCGTGACCCATGGGTTTTTCCCCGGGCAGGCAGTCCCACATTGATAATGACAATGGACCCGGCGTGGAATAGCTGTCCTGTGTGTGTCTTGTAGAGCTGTGCTGCCATTGCCTCGCAAGCTTGTTATAGAGAAAAGTCTATGCTAAATTAATCTATGGTTCAAAAAGGGAATTGCAGAAAGAAGAGAAGATACTGAAGAAATGACGAATTCAAGAAAAAAGATGGGGTTTTCTTTATCTGTCAATCATCGCGCATTCACGTGCTCTGGTGACCACTGCTCCTGATTTTGGTCCTTTTCCAAATTTTTGAGACAGAAAACATTATCCAGAGCAGCGCTCCCTTCCTCATTCATTTTACAGGTTTTTTTTTTTTTTTTTTTTCAAAAAAAAGTTGATTTATTATCAATTGGGTATGTTGGGCCTACATCCAGAGCCCCAACTATCTGTTAATTGGAATCATACTACTAGACAGAGAGTTTATGAAAAGGAAATGCAGTGATAGCAGTTTGGACCGCCTGCGTTGAAAATGTGTTCTCGGAGAGACTGTAAAGCAACGTGTTGAAAAGAAGATAGGGCAATGGTCAACTTGTCCGGTTGAATAATATATTATTCATCTGAAAGAAAAAAGTTAATTCCGATGCTAGAACTAATCGTTAAAGTACTTATTTGAAACACTTATCTCAACAACAAAAACACACAGGCGTTTAATATGTACTGAAGCAGTTGTTGAATAATATTTACAAAATGAACATACACCAATCAATCCCTAAAGAGGCTCTCAATCCTCGATCTTTTATGCACAAGAAGAGAGAGACAGTCATGGTACATGGTCTTTTGCGTTGTACTAGCAAAGTATGCAAACGGTCTGTTGTTTGCAACAGTGAAGCCACAACCTGGTACAAGATGTGGAATCGCGACCTTGCTACTGTGCTTAATTTTAGGTCTATTCTATTAAGTCTGCATGAGAATGGCACAATTCCTCATCGTTTTAGGCGTCCTGGCCAGCAGACGAATGACTAGAGCTCTGTTCCAGCTTCAAACCAGCCGTCAACATCTAAACGCCAGAGAAGGATGATTATTTGCTGCATATCGTTTATTTCCATATAATTTCAGCTGCAGTTATCGCTGCAGTAAGATGTTACCCAATAGTCTTTTCCATCGATTTCAAGGTGGTTTAGATTAGGGTGCAAAATGTTTGTGTTAAAATAACACAAAATGTGTTTTCATATGTAATTGATACATGCGATGTTGTATGTCTTTATTGCACTGTTTTTCATTTAAACTACAAAATACTAAATATGCGATTGTTTTTTCTGTGTTTCTTTTTCCCTTCCATGCTCTGTCTTTTACAATGCTAAACCAACAACGTCAACCGATCTACCGAAACGCCTTGCCTCTTACAACGAACACAATTTCTTCACTTTACGCATTTCTCACACCATTACACACAATAACGGCAGCTATACACAACACGAACGTAGTGCACTCTATGGCCCAAATTAAGCGCAGAGTCTCTTTGAATGTTTAAAGCTTGATAGGAGGCAAATTTGATCTACAGGCAGGATTCAAAAGCGAATGGAATGAATGCCGATGCTCTTGTTTATGATGCGGCTGCGAAAAGTAGTCGTCCACAGACCGATAAAGCGCAGCATCGCTGCTCGTCTCAGCAACACAAAAGTCTCGGGCACGGTCCGATGGAGGCTGCACATCACTGTTATGTCGAATGCGGTGTTGCTGTAAGTCATCTGGGCGATGCGTATAAGACTGCCTCGAAGACAGCGTCGCCGTATTCAAGTTATTACCAGTTCTAGCCTCAGACAGCGGCGCGAGTGCTTGCGCTCCGTTCGTACAGGCTTCTGTTGTCATGGATACTGTTGATTGCAGAGCTGAACGAAGGGATATCTGTGCGTTTGCTGGGGCTGACAGTCTATGTATGTTACCATCACCGTCCTTGCGCCTTCCTTGTGGAGGGTCTGCAGGGCCATCCTGCTGATCTATGGACAGAGAAACCGACGAGCGAATATCCTCCAAAAGAGACATTGCCAGCGCGGATGAAGGTGCTAGCAGGGCAATGGACGGGTCAACACGGCGTAGGTTTGCGTAGATCTTCATATTGACGTCAGGAATGTCAATCTCACATAGCTCGCGAAACAGACGCTGGCTTTGGCCCAGAATGAACGTCGAGTCCCGTTTTCCATGGATGAGCAGCACGTTTTGTGCAAACAATTCAGCGGGAATGTAGGCGCTACGACGGCGCAGACAACGCAGAATAATGGACGGAGACCATGCCTCCTCGAGCTCCTTGTTGCTGGCAAAGGTCTTTGATGTGGCGGACAGGTGCTCGATGCATCGCTCGGTCTCGTACTTGCGCTGACCAACAATATCAAACACTCCGGATACCAGAATAAGCCCTGCAACGGGACGCGGCATGCGCTTGATTCTCTTCAGCCATTGACGCAGGCACTGGTCCGAGCTTCTGGATGCAAGAAGCTGCGCGTCCGGCGAAATACGATCCGCCTGGGTGTACCATGTCTTGAGCGGAACAACCAGGCTGTACATTGTGCAAAGATGGGCGCCTGCGCCGTATCCCAGGAGATGGACGCGCTTGGGGTCGCCGCCAAAGTTGACTGCGTTTTCGAATACCCATTGCACAGTGAGATGGAAGTCGCATATGATATCCTCAAGACTGGCGCCGACGCCTCCGATGCGCGGTAAAACGACAAACATACCGTCACCGCACAGGGTCTGCGCCATCGGACGGTAGAGCCGCGCTCGCTTTGTTTTCGACCAGCGATATCCTGGAAAGATGATTAGAATGGGAAACTTTTCGCTTTCGGACGGCTGGCCCAGTGATGTGCCTTCCGTCTGGTGTTTCTGCTGCGGGCCCAGCGGCACGAAAAGATCCAGTCGGTGCTTTGCCAGCGGTCCATACTTGATGTCGCGGACAGCAGTGTCCTGTGGGCGTGAAGAGCGCGATAGCTTTGTTGCAAGATATGAGAGAATGATTGCAATTGTTGGTCCTCCCAGGCCGTCCATCATTCCCGACCACAGAGCGCGGCTGCATTTGTAGACTCGCCGCGGATGCAGCGGCAGAACCCGAAGGAGGCTGGTTCGTGCGCGCGGGTCATGCGTCCAAGTGTACAGCCAAACAACTGCATACACCACGACTGTGATAGGAATGGCAAATGGAAGCATCGCAGCGGCTGCGACCGTCATTGCAGCGTAAGTGAATGCGCCTCGCCACCGAGTACCCATAGGCTTTGGCATCGTCCGTTGCGCTCCTGCTGGCATATACTGTGTTGTGAGAATACAAGTGAAAGTGTATGGCAAAAAATATGGGTAGTGGTGTCTAGTGCAGTGAGTGCTACGCACAAGCCAGAAATGAGAGGAAGGAAGTAAAGAAAGAAAGAAAGAAAGAAAGAGAAGACAGTTGTTGTCGCTTGTCTGCCTGTGTGTCTTTTGTTGGCTTTTGCTTCTGTTGAATAGTCGAATACCTTTTGTGCGGCGTACAGAATAGGTTTGGCTTGACAGCAGCGGATGCAGAGTACCACAAAGCCTGATACGTGGAAGTAAACAAACGCCTCACAAAACTTCCAGCCCTTTCGCTAAACAGAGCGTCTCCACCCCCAACAAAAAAAGAACTGTCAGCGCAGACGTAGGTAAGCAGTGAAGTGAATGTGGTGTGGTGGATACAAATGTGCTCTAGAAAAAGGCAATAAGAGAAAAAGGCTCGAAAAAAGAAATAAAAGTGGAGGGCAAAAGTAAAAGAGATGTTATTATTCTTTTCTGGGTTTTAGTAGACGGAGTAATAAAAGTAACCAGAACAGGAAAATAATACACATTCTCTGCCGCTTCAATAGGCCTTTCCCTCTTGTGTTGCAATCCCACGGTTCTGTGCGTCTGGATTGCTTTTGCCAAATAAATAACACAAACTCTTATATAGACAAGAGCAGGTGGCCCAACTCAGACTCATGAGGGTGGCCTTTGCACGCATGGTTTAAATAGCTAGAGTCACCAGCGACATCGCTTTCCATTTTATGTTTTTTGATACTGCTTCCATATTCTGTTGAACTTGTTAGAAAGCGCGGTGTCTGACTTTGGTTATGCTTTTGCCTTTGCTTTGTGCTTTTTTTTCTGGTCTCGTTTCTTTTGTCTTGTCAGTCGCAGCTGTAATTTGTGGTCAAGGCTGACGAAGCTCACGCAAAGCGAATAATGGATAACTTTTATGCATGTGGCATGTGATTTCGCACCATTGCTTACTTGCTCGTTTTCTGCTTGCAAAAAGTCATAGCGTATGTTGCAAGCGGGCATCCCCAACCAATTGGCCGCGAGGAAAAGCCATTCCCTCACGTGCTTTACTAATTTGTAGATGCTGTTTGCCGACTGATTAACAACAGATCATGAGCCAAACTTCTGGCGGGATTCTAAATGCACAAGAGCGGAAGCCACGTGCATCATGTTAGTTTGTGGCTTTATTCCCACTCAACGTCCCAACTGTGGGTTAGATGGAGAGTCTTCGACTAGTCAGCGTTAGTATGTGGCTAGAGCACAAACTTGAGGAATCCGAAGTCTGCGGATTTCTCTTCAAGACAGCTGGCTTTCCCCACTTACACAGCCCAGCACCTATGGCTTTACCCACCGGTTGGTCTCCTAAGGCTCAGCTGACAACTCTGGTGCTGCTTTGTCGCGGGGTCTGGGAAAGTGCATTGCACCATTGACCAGTACTTTTGAAAAGAAAAACGAGAGATGATATCATGACAACGCAAAATTTCCCACGCACCCACCGCTCTTGTGCGCTGGTGTTCTAACCATGTGATCTGCCATCTGCAATGCCAACTGCTGCTGTGTTTTTCTATAATTTGATAAATAGAAAATCATTTTAGCACAACCACATGCCCTCTTTCTTCCTTTTGTTATGCTGTATGCTTTTTAACGCTTGGATTCGTACATACGCATACTACAACACACTTTTATAAAATGTATAAAGATTATTGTTTTTTATATTTTCTCACGTTATCGGCCAGAGAAAGCCGCCACATTTGGTTTTGCAAAGTCATTTGAGTGACACATTTCATCTTTTTGCCCCTGATCTTTCAGTTTTTGGATCGTTGTATATTCACCTGTTTGCACAAGACTCGCTTTGTCAGATGCTTGAAATGGCTGGCATGAAATGTTTCCGCCTTTTTAGGAAAAAAAGAAAAGACAATGCCGTCATCACCTATCAAGTGAGAACTCAGGAGAAGTAAAACTTATAAAAGGGGGCGGCTATTTCTGAAGATCAAGCAAACTCACTCCACCCCATCTTTTACTTTTTCAACTTTTGCACTGTTATTTATTTTTAAAGGAACTTATTTGTCTGCATACATACCAGAGCCAAAGCAATAGCATCATTCGGCTGTCTTTATTGATTTTGGAAAACAGAAACCAACCTCTTGACATTTTGCGTTCAAGCATGATTTCGGCTGCACTGCGGGCAAGGGCTGCAATAGCGGCAACGCCAGCACCAGGACTGTCTGCCACTGCGCTCAGGAGGGCTGGCGCCAGCAGGGTTCTTCAACCACTTCTTCATGTCAAGGCATCTCTGGCCACACAGGCTGCTGCCGCTGCGCCGCCGGTGATTGGCATCCGCCGCGAGGACAAGAACCGGTGGGAGCGGCGCGTTGCGTTGACGCCCTCGCATATAGAGAAGCTGATTACGGAGACCGGTGCCCGCGTGCTGGTGCAGCCGTCCAACACCCGCATCTTCAATAACGCGTCGTTTGAGAAAGCAGGCGCCGTCATTGAGGAGGATCTATCCAAGGCCGATGTGATCCTCGGCATCAAGGAGGTTCCGATTAGCAAGATGATTCCCGATAAGACGTACATGCTGTTCTCGCACACTCACAAGGGCCAGTCGTACAACATGCCCACACTGCAGGCGTTTCTGGACAAGAAGATCCGTCTGATGGACTATGAGCTGCTGGCTGACCCAGCGACCAAGAAGCGTCTGGTTCTGTTTGGAAAGTACGCTGGATACGCGGGTATGATCGATGGACTGCACGGATTGGGCCAGCGCATGCTTGCGCTTGGGTACAACTCGCCCTTTATCCACATGGGTCAGGCCCACGTCTATCCCAATCTCGAGTGTGTTTACACCAAGCTTAGCCATGTGGCCGAAATCATCTCCGACCAGGGCCTTCCCGAGCCCTTTACACCTATGGTCTTTACTTTTACCGGTTCAGGCAACGTAACCCAGGGTGCCCGGACCATCTTCGACAACCTGCCACATCAGAATATTACTGTGGACGAGTTGCCTTTTCTTCTGCGCGACCGCTACAACGAGCGCTACCGCACCCGGCTGCTAGCTCTGCAAGTTGGAGCCCAGGACTATGTCGAACGTATTGGCGGCGGCAAGTACGACAGATCCGAGTATCGCGAACACCCCGACCGCTACCGCTCCGTGTTTGCGCAAAAGATTGCCCCTTACACTTCTATGCTTGTCAATGGCATCTACTGGGAGTCAAAGTACCCGCGTTTGATGACCACAAAGGATCTTGCAGATATCCAGCGCCAGCGCAATCTGAAGCGGAGAATGCTTGCCGTTGCTGACATTAGCTGCGACATTGGCGGAAGCCTTGAGTTTATGAGTCACGCATCTACAATTGACAGCCCATTCTTCTATGTGGATGCTGTCAATGGCTTAGAACACAGGGACATTGAGAAGCCTGGCGTCCAGATAAACTCTATTGACAATCTGCCAACAGAGCTTCCGTTTGAAGCAAGTAAGCATTTTGGCGACTCTCTCTTTCCATACGCAAAGGCATTGGTAAGTTGTCTTGGCACATTACAAAGCTGCTGTGCAGCACTCCTTTTCTGCTTGAAATCAGCAATGCGCAAAGACTTTGCAACTGCTTACACTGTCCATTCATCTGCTGTACTCACCAAAACAAAACAAAAAACTTTACCACCGTGAAATGTGCTGTGTTCTGTTCGTTCTTTTTTATAGGCAATGGGGAAGATCTCTACAGATCCGGTTCTCAGCCGTGCTATCATTTGCGAAGGCGGAAAACTTGCAAAGCCTCACAGACATCTGAAGAAGAACCTTGCCGAGATGGGTACTATCAAGGTCGCAAACTCGGGCAAAAAGCAAGTACTTTTGGCTGGGTCAGGAATGGTCAGCCAGCCACTTGTTGATTATCTTTCTAGCACAAAAGATACCGAAATTAAGATTGGTACGACTCGAAAATGATTATTGCATATGATATATGAAAGCATCTATTGCACATTCTATGTAACAACAACAACCATTTCTATGACTGTCTCACTTTACTCTTGCATGCAGCATTTGTACTTTTCTTTTTTCCATCTTTCACTAAAACATTCTTTGAATTAACACACACTTCTTGAATGTTTTCCATTTCTTACATGTGTCTGGTGTAGCTAGCAATGACTTGAACGAAGCTAGAAAGCTCGCGCACCAGTTTCCCAATACCAGCGCAGCGCCTCTGGATGTTGAAAATGAGAAAGCGCTTGACAACCTTGTGAGCGATTGCGATGTTGTTGTCAGTCTGGTTCCTGCTCATCTCCATCCACACTTAGCTCGTGCTGCAATCCGCAATGGAAAACACATGGTGACAGCCAGCTACATATCAGACGAAATGCAAGGGCTGGATAGCCAGGCACGCAATGCATCCGTAACTATTCTAAACGAGATTGGGCTTGATCCTGGAATTGATCATTGCAGCGCCATGAAGATAATTGACTCTGCAAAGAGCCGTGGTAGCAAAGTAAGATCTTTTATATCGTGGTGCGGTGGTCTGACCGCTCCAGAGAACAGCAACAATCCCTTGGGATACAAATTCTCGTGGTCGCCTCGGGGCGTAATGACCGCGGGTCTGAACTCTGCCCAGTTCAAGATCAATGGCCAACTAAAAACTATTGCAAAGGGCAGGCTCTTTGAAAACAAATTTGCACAGGTACCGCTGTTCAAGGGCTTTGCATTCGAGGGTCTGGCTAACCGCGACAGTCTGCAGTATGCCGGTATATATGGTCTGCAGCTAGCCGAGATGGACACCATGTTTCGTGGAACGCTTAGATATCAGGGTTATTCGGCTATGCTTGACTGCTTCTTAAGGCTTGGTTTTCTCAGTCTAGATTCCGCAAGCGCAATAGATGCAAATACGCCCGAGGATCTTTGGTGCCAAGTACTAGGCGTAGAAAAAAGCGCCATAGCTCTAGGTGACGGATTTAAGGAGACGATACAGCGCAGACTGGGGTTGCCTGCGGGATCAGAAGCACTCGTTGAGCATCTCTACAAGGAGTGCGAGGAGCTTGGGATACTCCCCAATGGCTCAATTGGTGCAAAATACAAATACCCAAACCCGCAGCTACCAATAGCCGCTCCCACATCATTGGATGCATTCTCCCAGCTTTTGCAGAAGGCACACAAGTTTGAGGAGGGCGAGCGTGACATGGTCTGTTTGTTCCACGAGTTTGGCATTGAGAACCCAGATGGCACATACGATGTAGAGTGCTCGTCTCTTGTTACCTATGGCGACAACGAGACTGGCGAAACAGCCATGGCACGCACTGTGGGCATCCCTGCTGCCATTGCAACACGTCTCTTGCTTGAGAACAAGATTAAAACAACCGGTGTCATTCGTCCTACAATTCCAGAGATATACCAACCGTTGATCGAGCGACTGGAGCAAAAGGGAATAGTCTTTTCAGAAATGACAAGACGAGGAGTTCACAGCTCATTGCAACACACCATGTCATGGAGTTAAATAACTATTGGTTTTTTATTGACAAAAATAAATAGTACCTTGTCTAGTGAGTGACCTGGAGCGACTGCTGTTCAACGAGCAGACAGTAGGTGCCCTTGGTAGCCAAAAGCCCATCGTGCGTGCCACGCTCAACGATCCGTCCGTTCTTGAACACCACAATCATATCGCAGTCCTGTATAGTGCTCAGACGATGTGCAACGGTAAGTGTTGTGCGCTCCTTGGAAGCCTTGTCAAGCACCTTTTGCACGATCTTCTCGCTTCGGGAGTCAAGCGCAGCAGTCGCCTCGTCAAGCAGAAGGAGCTTGGGCTTGCGGATAAGAGCGCGCGCAATGGCCACACGCTGCTTCTGGCCGCCAGAAAGTCTGCCTCCCTTCTGGCCAACCTCGGTGTTGAAGCCGTCCGGAAGGTTCATCACAAAGTTGTAAATGTTGGCTTCCTTGGCAGCCTGCTCAATCTCCTGCTGGGTGCATCCGGGCTTACCGTAGGCAATGTTCTCGCCAATGGTGTAACTAAACAGAACAGGTTCCTGGCCAACAATAGCCATGTTGTCACGCAGCGCCATAATGTTCCAGTTGCGCACATCAATGTTCTCTACGCTAACAGATCCTGAGAGAGCGTCGTACAGCCGCTGGGCCAGAAGAATCGATGTGGATTTGCCAGAGCCAGAGGCACCGACAAGAGCAACGCTCTTTCCCTCAATCGCCTCGAACGAAATGCCCTTGAGGATCTTGGTGTCAGGACGGATCGGATATGTAAACTTGATGTTCTTGAAGTCAATGTGTCCCTCAAAGGTAGAAGAGACATCGCCAGTGGTGTCGATACCGTTGATGGCTGTCTTGCGGTCAAGCGTTTCGTATATACCACGCGAGGCAACGGCGCCCTTTGGAACCATTGGCAGAACCTGAGCAAGCATGCCAATCGACATTGAAGCAAACATAGTGGCCATCAGGCTGTTCATCAGCTCCATTACATCCATCCAGCCATGGGTAATGAACTTGCAACCGGCATAGAAGACTAGCGCATTGATAAACAGGTTGCAGGCCATTGCAAACCCAAACCCGAATGCGCTATACATGGAGCTGGAAAGATTTCCGCTGTGTGGTTCCTCATTCTTCTCGTCAAACACTCTAATGAATGTCTCTTCGCGGCGCAGGGTCGCCACGGTCTTGATGTTGCGGATGGTTTCAGCAGCAGCCTGTCCGGATTCCTCGTATGTCTCATGCAGTCGAATCGATGCGCCCCAAATAGCACGCGCCTGCCAGTACTGTGCGTACGACTGAATGGGCCAGCATCCCATCATGAGAAGAGCGATCTGCCAGCTGTAGATGAACGCAATTATAAGCGCGCAGATGATAGTTGCTACTGTGCTAATCGCGACATTAAGAACGGTACCAATAACCTTGTTAAAGTCCTCGGCATCCGTGGCAAGACGAGAGGTAAGGGCGCCGGTTCCGTTCTTCTCGTCATCAAAGTACCCGGCCTCAAAGGTCATGTACTTGACAAATAGATCCTCACGCAGCTGACGAGCAGTGTTTTCGCCTGCAATATGGAACAAGCCAATCTTGCCAAAGATCGCGAGACCGCCGACAACCGAAAAGATCAGAAACAAGTTTGCGTACAAATTCGTCTTACGTTTGATTTCGTCTGGATCGGGAAGCGAGAGAGCGACCAATGCACGAACAAACACAAGAGCAAAGCAAGGCATTACAGCACCATCTATAAACGCAAGGACGGTACCTGGAATACCCGCTTTCATCGAACCCTTGTACTGCCATATAAGACGAAGCATCAGGTACATATCGCTCGAATTCTCCAACGTTCTGCGCTTCTTGTCTTCAACTACATTGATATTGAGACCCTGCTTGGCACTATCGGTGGTTTGGCGTGTAGTAGATGCCTTCAGGTCTAGCGCCTGCTCCTTGAGTTCCTTGGCAATAAGCTCTTGAACGTCACCTTCTTCGTCTTCGCTGTGGGAGCCTGAATCGCCGCCATCTTCTAGCTTGTTCCGCACAACCTGGCGCAGCTCTTGCGCACGCACCATAGCTGCATACTCCCCATCCATATGCACAAGCTCATCGTGTGTGCCATTCTCAGAAACGATACCTTCACGAACAACATAAATCTGGTCGCAGTTGCGGATGGTGCTCAGACGATGCGCAATCGAAATGGTGGTGCGATCAGCAGACAGTTTGTCCAAAGCATTCTGTACAAGACGCTCAGACGCGGTATCAAGAGCAGAGGTTGCTTCGTCGAGAAGAAGAACATCGGGGTTGCGCACGATGGCACGAGCAATGGCAATGCGCTGCTTCTGGCCACCAGAGAGAAGAGCACCGCCTTCGCCAACAAGAGTATCGTATCCACTGGGAAGCTGGCTGATAAAGTCGTGCGCGTTGGCAGCCTTGGCGGCTTCTATGACTTCTTCGTCCGACGGCGGGTTGTTTTCAGGGTCGATGGCGCCCCACCTGATGTTCTGCTTGATTGACGTCGAAAAGAGAACAGGTTCCTGGGTGACAATGCCGATACGCTGGCGAAGGGATCCAATGTTGTAATCCTTGATGTTTGTGCCATCGATTATGACATCGCCAGACTCGGGATCGTAGAAGCGCTCGATGAGGCCAATCATCGTTGATTTGCCACAGCCGGACTCGCCAACAAGCGCAACCTTCTGGCCAGGACGGATCTCGACGTTGAAGCCCTTGAGAATCGGAACATCGGGGCGGCTGGGATAGGTGAAATGAATGTCGCGGAAATGAATATCGCCACGGATCTTGTCAACCTTTTTGCCCGTCTCTGTGTCTAGCGGGTCAATCGGGGAAACGCGGTCAATGATCTCAAACACCTTGGCTGCGCTGCCCTGAGCAGATGTGATGGCAGAGGCATTTGGTCCCACACCTGAAAGCATGAAACCACCAATAAGAAGAACCATGATAATAGTGAGGACCTGTTTGGGGTCGTACTCTCCCTCACGCAAACGCCATGAACCAAAGTTATAACCGATGCAATACATGGCAAAGATGAAGAACTGGATAACACCAACGCTGCCGCCCAGGATAACACCACTGCGGCGACCAAATGTGTACGACTCCTCCACCATCTGCTTGTAACGAGCAATCTCGCGAGCCTGGCCGTTGAACGCCATTATAGTGCGGATTCCAGAAAGAACCTCGTCAGCAATTGCGCCAGACGCGGCGGTCTTGTCTTGTGCGTTGGTAGTGATCTGAGCAATTGTAATACCGAGATATCCACCTGCAACTGCAATAAAGGGAATCACAGTCAGACATATAAAGGTCAGCTTCCAGCCCTTGACAAAAGCGGCAATGAAACTTGCTAGAAAGGCAACGACATTCATGAAAACAAAGCCAAATTTCTCACCAAGACCGTCCTGGATAAGATTGACGTCGTTGGTGATACGAGTTGTGAGCTCGCCGGTCTTGATGGTATCAAACCAACCAATGTCCTGGCGCATGATGGACTTGTAGTAGAGCTTGCGAATGCGCAGGCCCTGGTTCTCAGCGGCAATGGCCCAGCAGGCACTTACGCCAAACGACGTGACCCACATAACAATCCCGAGGATAAAGAAAAGAAGGCAGTAGTGGCGCGCCTTGCGGTCCAGATAACTGTTGGCCTCACCAACCTTGCCGGTATCCATGAGGTTGTTAAAGTTCAGAATGACGCCCATGAGCTCACTGAAAACAATAATCATGACAGGAAAAATGACACCAGAAGCGCAAGAGAAGAACGTTCCTCCAAGAACACAAGCAATATCAGCTTTCGTGGCGAATCGGAACAGTTTTAATACAGGAACAGGTGGAATTTCCTTTGTCACAAGCATGTCGTCGGGGGACGTTTCAAGGAGCTTTTCGTGAAAGTCCTGACCTTCGTGGTGTTCTCCACCAGCACCATCATGCTTGGTTCCACCATCGCCTGCTGACTTCTCAGTGGCAGAGGACTGGCCAGGCGAATACGAGAAGAAGCCGGCTTCTGAGGTGGCATCGCCGGGAAGAGCAGGCTTTTCAGACATCTGGGCACCGGTAATATAGGATCAGGCAAGCGCACTGCTTATCTTCTATAGCCGCAGAAATAATTAGTTTAGGTGCGGAAACTGCAAAAGTGCAAATAATTTAATACTAGAAATCTCTTATTTTGTACTGGGAATATCCAAACATACCACCAGGCTTTGTTCAGGATATATGAATATTCAGAGCCCGGGGTTTAATAGCTTGATTAGAATTATGTGGATGATTGAAGGAAAAGCTGAAATAATATAAGAGAATTAGAAAGGAAATATAGGAATAAGAAAAACCTGGCTCATTAAATAACACCAATATGAACAGCCACAACAGACACAAATCGATGTTTAAATACATCTAACGTGCGAAGGAAATAGTGGTCGAAGATGATATTCTTTTTTGGAGCAACCGATAATAGAAAACTAAAACAGCGAGCCCAATTTCACACAGCCACAAGATGCCAAAAATGGTAGCGGGAGGGATACACTTTTTTGGTTTCAGGTCAGTCGAAGCAACATTTCTTTATTTTTGACATTATTCGTTTGGAATGGCCTAAAACTAGCTAACTATATGCAGACATAAATTCGCATGCATTCATTCCAAATATGTGCGTACCAAGCAATGGATCGTGTTTTGCAGATGGACCAGGATATCCCCACAAGATTACTAGCTTGAATAGTCGTTTTGCAGGCTTCCTTCTGTTGGCCATAACCATGAATGCTAGTGGCACCACACTGTGTAAATTTTGCGAGCTACAGCCATAGCAATATGCAATCAACTATAGTCTGTTGGCCCCTTTTGCCGCTCATTAATATACTAAATATCCAATTGAGCTGTAGTTCATCATTTATGTATGTTAGGTGATGTGAATGCCAAGAAACTAGCATGTCGGGAAATTCTCGGCTGTATGTCTAAAGCACTTGATAAAAGACACCCATCTAGTTGCTATCCTTGGCACATAGCCTCAGTCTTTCTTCTTATTACAAAATAAGGAAGATCATGAAGCAAAGACACCTGTTTGTCTTCTCCCCCAGCATATGTTCAACCGTGTTTACATGATAGGGATGGGGGAAGCCCCTACAACAAGCGCAGATGGCGCTGCTGCAAGTGTGGTGTTTGGTTGTGCCACCAACAGACAATAAGTTGGATCCATTATTGAGATCAATAATAAGAACTTGCTACTTGGAGGAAGTACGGGAATCTTTCGGCAGAAGCAGTCGACTACGCAAAAGATGTTTCAAGCTCTCGACTGCTGTATTTGTTTAAAATCAGTTGGACAGTCCAAGTGTAGGCTTTACAGCACCTTTTTCCAAATTATAATCTCTCCAGAGACAACAACTTTGGTAGCAGCGCTTCTATTCTTTAGGTTTTAATATTGGTTTGTCATTTTGGACACATCTGTATTTTGATATTGCCAATATACTTTAAATATCCAACTTTTTTCTACACCGTCTAATTTTATCTTGTCTTATCTCTTGGGTCTTGCGGCGCATCCATCCAGACATGGCCAGGATCTTACTTTTCCATATGGCCATGCTGAAGGTGATATTAGACAAAACTTTCAAACAAACAACAAAAATTACAATCAGCATATGCGCCGTACAGCACATCATAGCAGCCATGACACACCACCAAATGGAGTGGCTCTTGCCAGCGGGTACCTAATTTCATGTCCATTATATCACAGTAGTCTCACGCCATCTCAGCTTCCAAAATGGAAAAGCGAGAATAATCAAAAGTGACCCAGAGCGTTCATTGCTCCATCCACATTCTTCAAACCAACTTTGTCTCACGTGGCGCCACCCTGTAATTTGCATCGTCTTATACACGCTTTGCAGCCTAAGCAGCCAACCTGTACAGATTCTGTACAATAGCTTCAATTTTTCGTTCAAACAATGGATGCAGCTGTAGTGCTTCACTTTTTTTAGTTCTCCACCAGCAGAAAAATAGCCTCCTTTTGCACACATCGATTGTGTAGAAAGCTGAATCGGCCTTCAAAACTCATCCGCCATTTTAGTTGTAGCGCTTTTCATTATAGACGCGAAGTATAATCGCCACCACCAACAGTTTATTTAGCCCATCGCATATAAATATTTGACGGAGATCTACTCTCTATACTCGCTGTATTCAACATGTCTGATAAGAAGCCAGAGATTTCGAACTCGAGCACACAGCAACCAACCGGCACTAACAATGCAAAATCCAGTATACCTAAGCAGGATATACCAGCGACCCGCCTATTCAAGGTACTAAACCCCGAGCTGTTCATGAAGCCAAACAGGCTGATAATGTACGGGGGCGTTGTTGCAATGGCTGGGATTGTGTTCTGGTTGGGGTCTAGCGAGCTCGAGCACCGCCAGAACCAGAGCATCATTGAGGGTGCAAGCGCAAAAGAGTCGGATCCACCCAGTCTGCAGCGTGCGTCTACATACCAAGAACGCATGGCTGAGCTGAAACGCAATTCTTCCCAGTAGCATGAATAATGGTGTATCTCAGCACTTTTTATTTTGCGGGTTTAACAATGCAAAATAATAAATGGCTTGTTATTTTGTTGGAAAACGTGTCCTAGCGGCTATTGTTGGAAGTGTCTTGAAATGCCAACTTCCACTGAACAAACCAAAAAAATGTCCAATACCAGCATATATTGACAGATGGGCCCATATAAATGCACTGGTATGGAGACCAAAATGTGAGATCACAGTTAAGAATTAACTCCCCTGCGTCACCGTGTTAAGCGAACGCCACATGTACCACGTCGCGACTGATCTATAAGGTTCCCAGATCTCGCCAAGCCTGACCATCTGATCATGAGTTGGCGTTTTCTTTCCAAATGGCACACCAAAATGCTGGCACATTGCCTTGCGGACCGCGAGATCCAGCGTCGGAAGCACGTTTGGTCTCTTTAGATGGAACATCAAGAACATGTCTGCTGTCCACTGTCCAATTCCGCGGATGGAAACAAGTGCCTGCGATACTTCATCATCGGACATCATTGCTAGCCGCTCCTCTGACAAGGTCCCGTTTCTAAAGTTAATGGCAACCTCTTTCAAATACTCTGCCTTTCTCTGGCCAAGCCCAACTGCCTTCATCTCGTCAACATCGAATTCAGCCACTTGTTCTGCAGAAGGAAAGATGAAATCTTTGATTGATAGCGCTGGGACGGTAGGCAGACCGTCAGAAGACGACGACATGCTAGACTGTGAATGGTCCACATCTGGATTCTTGCGAGCCCCGTATCTTTTCAGAAACCTGAGAAGAATAGCCTCGGCTGCCTTACCCGCCAGCTGTTGGTAGATAATTGATTGGCATAGGGAAATATAGCTGCTTGTGTCGCTTTCGCTTTCTCTTGGAAGCCCCATTCCACACTTCTCAGTGGTTCTGTCAATGATGTGGGCTAGTTTTGGATCTGCATCCTTCAGAAAACGAATAGCCTCATCAATTGCTCCAGGGTCGGCAAGTGACTGGAATGTGCTTTCAGGCTTGGCATTGGCTTTTGTGTTTGCTGTTCCGTTGCCTTGTCCTGCCTGTAAAACAACCACAGGTAAATGATCTCCAGTATCATTCTGCTTGCCTTTGCTCTTGCTACTCTTGACGCGTTTATTCTTGCCTACTCTTCCGGTGGCTGCATTTGTTGCAGATACTGCCGTTGCTTTTGCCGCGACAGTGGTAATAGTAGTTGAGTCTGCAGTTCTTGCAAGCAGACGGGCACTGCGCCGAACAGACATTGTCATTTCTCTACTTCAAAAACGGGACTTTTATAAGAAATAAAAAGATAAAGCCAAAAATAGATAAAGAGGAAGAAGCAAAGCTTTTGTTTTACTTTTCGATAATTGTCTTTTGAGTTTGGTTTGCTGCGGATTTTTTTGGAAGCTTTGCAAGCACATGCAGACGGTATAACTGAGTGGCATCACGATTTTCAGAAACAAAAGATGGGTTTGTTTTCGTTATCTTTTTTTTTGTTATTCTACAAATTCTCCATTTGGGCTTTTAAAATGCGTATTCTTGGGAAATGACATCGTTTGAGGAAGATTTGGAGGAATACCTTGCAGCGAAAAACACAGAGAGTCCCTCCACTGTGGCAAATACGGTGGCATTCCGCACCGCAGCGAACAGAGAAGATGAACGGCGGCAATCAACGATCTTACAAAGCAATCAAGGCCAGCTGCCCATAGGATTTGAAATCTCAGCCGACCCGCGGTACGCGTTCAACACGAGCACTGGAATCTGGCTCGATCTGCACACCGGCGAGCAGTCGTTCTATGACCAAGACACGCAGACATACATACCAGCCCAACAGATTGAAAATGTACCAGACCAGTTGGACTTTCAAGGCGTATTGCGACTGGTTGTGGTAGAGTCCGAATGCTGGCCAAAAGGAAAAGTAGTCGACATTAACGCCAATGAAGGAGGGCTTGCGATTGGGAGGGATCGGCTCCAAGACCACACCGTTCACCAATTGCGCATTCCTGAGATTGAGATATCGCGCTACCATGCAAGGATATACGCTGAGCTGGCCAATGATGTCGAGCATGAAGGTATGAGCCCGATCCAAAGAGCCGGCTCAGAAGATGGCGAAATCGAGACAGCCAATACCGAAAGCATACCGGATGGAGAGTGTTTGCCGTATGATCGCATGGATAAATGCGACCCTGTGCTTCAGAATTGTGTTAAGCTGTCTATGTTTATCGTTGACCAAGGCTCAACACATGGGACGTTTGTCAACGGGACGCGTCTTTCGGATCCAAAGACCACAAGCAAGCCCCGACTACTCTGCCACCTTGACACTATTAAAGTTGGCCAAACAACACTCGAGTTACATGTGCATGAACAGTGGGCGTGTGCAAAGTGTCACAACTCTGGAAGCAACGAGATCCCTACATTGCCAAATAGCGGCGATCGGTCCAGTCAAGACCAAGACAAGCTGTCTGGAACACATTCAGGGTTGTCAACCGTAAAAGATAAGCACAGCGACAATGATAATACTGGCGATAATAGCAATAAGAAGCAGAAGGAGAATCCAAATGCTCTTAGACAGAGGCACACGCACTTTGAAAAGGGAGCTAGCAAAAGTGGAGCTGCATACACGGATCGTGCAAGACTGCGACGCCAGCTTCAAGGCCAGTTACACCAGAAATTTGAAGCTGGCAAGCCAGAGACACTTTGGCAAAAGGCGCATGCTAGTGAAACATATGAGGGTATTGTACCTCAGCAGAGTACCACTTCCAGAGCGCCGATTGAGCAAAGCAACAAGGGATTTTCGCTATTGCAAAAGATTGGGTGGACGCCTGGATCGGGACTTGGAGCAAATGAAAGCGGTATCGTTAATCCTGTCGAGGTTGCAGGAAACGATTCGAGGGCTGGACTAGGAGCGCCCACCGACCAAGAGCAGGAGGAAAGCAGGAAAGGCAGAGTAGCTCGAATAACACAGGAACGTTTTTATGGCTGATAGTCCAATTTGCATTTACCTTACAATATCATTCCAAGAACTACCAAACAGATAAAGATCTATCTATTATACAGAAGCAGGACGCTGGAACACGATAACGCGAAGAAATCCGTGTTGGTCCTCAAATGAGCCTGTTTCTTTCCAGCGGCTGAAGATCCGGCGCACACCTTCGGCCATACCCTTACCGACCTCAAAGCCAATACTGCCGCCGGTGCGCAGAATGGAAAGATTTGCTTCTAGAGACTTGCAAATGTCGCGGTAGGCCTGGTATCCGCCGTCCTCTGCGATGAGTGCCAATGGAGGCTCATGCCCTATCGTTGCACGCATTCTGTTTGCCTTTCTATCGGAGATGTATGGAGGATTGCAAGCAATAAAATCAAAGGGGCCTTGGGCCATTACGAATGGATCCAATGCGAATGAACTGAAACTGTTTGTCCGAAATATAGCACGGTCTTGCATGGAGTGAAGTTCGCAGTTACGCCTGGCCACCTCAAGAGCAGGGTCACTAATGTCGATACCAATGCCTCGTACACCACCAACACAAAGAAGCACTGATAACAGAATACACCCGCTGCCCGTTCCCAGATCCATAATTCTCATTGATCCCGGTTCTCTGCTAGTTTGATTCTTCAAATGTTCGACTGTAGTGCTGACCAGCGTCTCTGTGCTTGGTCGAGGAATCAGAGTATCTGGAGTGACATGGAATGCATAACCGCAAAAGCGCTTGAATCCCGATATATAAGCAACCGGCTTTCCTTTTGTTACATCGACCTCAACCCCTTCCATGGTATCTGAATCAGTCTCAGAATGTTGTGCCAACAAGGATATGGATGTGTTCTTTGAATATTCACCTGCATCTGCAATATCTGTGCGTGCCTTTTCTTGGCGCTGTTGATAGAATCTGGACTCGCGCTCACAAACAGCCTGGAATTTTGGCGGCACGGTGTCGCTAACAGAAATTTGAGAGCCATTACCTGTCAGCGACGGCATTTCAATGCTGACAATGGACAAAAGAACTCCCTTGTCTCTGTGGTTTGGCAAGGGCAGGGAATAGGTTTGCGTCCCAACGACAGGGTGGCCGAGCTCGTAAAGAAACCGGCGCAGAACAAGACCAGGCTTGACAGTCCGACGTACCAGGCCCTTCACCACAGACAAGTGACCAACGCTCGAGCTTTTCCAGGTTGATAGAACTTCGACATCAACATTATTAAAGATATCTGAGGGCAGACCGTTATCTGCATACCACATATCCAGCCGGTTTGCACCATCTGAAACCACCTGGTTTACGCCTGCCGCTATGGATTCCGCTGACGCATTGTTGATTATGTCCTGATCAGCGCTTCCTTGGCACAATGCGCATATTCCAAACCCAACTTTGCCACTTTTAATGAGTTGCAGCACAGCATCGCGCCGTTCTTCGGTATCAACAACCAAAACAAGCCCCCGTGTGCTCTTTTCGACTGTATTCACGGCGATCCATGGGTTTATCTGGCATCCTTTTATCTCCACACACTGTGTTTCCTGAGATACCAGTAGAAGAGCCGGCGCTGCCCATTCTACATCTGGACAGCTGACACCGGGCGCTTTAGCCAAAACAGCAAGCCCATCTTCTGCATGTCTAAGCTCTATGTCTATCGAATGGAGGCGGCTTTGGATGGCTTGTATTGGATCGATTTCGACCTGGACAAGATCGCCCTCCTTCAACTGGTATGAATCCAGGACAGTGGCTCCATTCACGCGTACCCGTTTCTGGCGTAGTGCGGCTATAGCGTCGGCCCGGATAGCAAGTTCTTGGCGGAACTGGTGCACAATAAAGTTGCGTAGCTTGGTGCCAGACCCTTTGTTGTCAACCTTTCTTTCCTTTACGAACAAATTCGAGGTCATGGTGACAACAGCAGTCTGGGTAGACTGGCGACTCTCTTTTACCGGTAGTGTAGGCACTTGCTGAGAACAGTCAGATAGGCGCAGCTTTCATTACGCTACGAAATACAATAACAAGAAATTTCTACTCGATTTTGAAATGATTGCCCCAAATTAAGAGACCACAAAAAGAAAAGTTGCAGTAAAAAAATTTTGCTGGATGGGCAAAGGTGCCACACCCTCTTCAGCTGTAATGCAGGGAAACACCCCTTTTTCGTCTTTTTTTTTCTCTGTTTGTATTGCTCTTTACCTATTAAAAATTGTACTTTGTTTGTTAAAAGAAACAACTCAACATAGAGCCGCACATTCATTCATTCAGACGCCATTTCAGCAGCCAAAAGCAAAAGATTGAAGTAGATAATGAGAGTGAAGCGAACCAAGGCGTACAGGAAGGTCATGAAGCTGTACCAGCAGAGCTTTGGTTTCCGCGAGCCATACCAGGTTCTGGTCTCTGCCGACTTTTTATTGGAGGGCGTAGCCAAAAACCTCGAGGTAATCAAGACGCTAGAGGACGCCTTACAGGGCAAGGTCAAGCCATTGATAACATTTTGCTCCATCCGCGATGTTCGTGAGGAAGGAGAGCACCGGTCTAAAGCCATTGCAGTTAGCAAGGGCTTTGAGAAGCGTCGTTGTCCGCATAAGGATCCGATTCCAGGCAGCCAGTGCATTAGTGAGATCCTGGGCGATGAAAATAAATACAACTATTGTGTTGCAGTTCAGGACGAAACGCTGAGAGCCAGGTTGCGAAAGGTTCCTGGAGTTCCGCTTGTTTGTGTCAAGCAGAGTACCATGGTCCTGGAAAAGCCGCAAGACATGGTTAAGCAAATGGCCGACTCCAAAAGCCGAGAAAAGCTAGGCCTGTCTGAGCTTGAGCGCAAGATGCTCGAGGCTGTGAAGAAGAGGGATCGGGAAGAGAAGCTGGCACTTATGCCGCCAAAGCACAAAAAGAAGAAAGGTCCAAAGGGTCCAAACCCGCTATCGGTGAAAAAGTCCAAAAAAGGAGTGAGCACACCAAGCTCTGGCAAACCCAAACCAAAACAGGCAATGAAACCACCATCTGGCAGTAGTAGACCAAGTGAGCAGTCGTCTGTTACGTCCGCTAAACCTAGTACATCGGCTTCTGGCACAAAGCGTGGTCTGTCCAGCAGACAAGAGGCACCGTCTGTTAGGATAAAAAAGATCAGGGTCTCGGAGTCTACGCAATAACCGACTAACAACGGCCAGAGCCAAAGCACGTCTGGACAGCAGCAGAAATGCAGACTCAAGTGTTTGAATTCAAAAGCGTAGGCCACAACCAGCACGTAGTAGTAGTGTTTTATTAATGAACTTTAATCTAAATCGTATAAATCGCCTCGAACACGCAAGAAAGTAACTTCAGAATAGCCCTTTTCTAGGAAGCGTCAACACTATTATTGTTCTTAGAATCACTTGGAGGATTGGAAGCAAGTGAACACTCAATTTCTTTGATCTCAGACGCTAGCGATCCACTGGCCATCTGAATTTCTATGCACTGGCGAACCCCCTCGGACCATCTGTCCTCAAAGTCTCTTAGCTTCACACCAGCTTCGGTTTGCTCATACTTCCGTGCCTTGTTTGTCTGCACGCTTTCGTCCTTGTACTTTTGTGTTGCCTTTTCGATGCTTTCAAGCAGTTTTTCCTTTTGGTAGTTGCTCAGCTTCCATGCATTTGCGCCAAACTGCTGCAAAAGCTCCAAATTGATGAGCCGTATGTCCTGATGCTCCAGCTGCGCTGCTGCATTGTCGCAACACCGCCTCCACTCGTCTACGCTCTGTGCCTCATCGCCACTCGGTGGCTCAAGTTTATACCTGCTCACATCGAACGGCGGAAGAGAGGTTCCTGACCTCACACGTTCATACTCCTTCCGTAGAACGTCTCTGCCCTTGAATAGATGGGTCGAATCTCTTGGCAGCTCTGGTGGAGACATTGCTTTCATCTCGTCCTGAACCATCTGTATCACTCTTTGTCGCGTTGTCGGATCATCATACTCCTTGTCGATATACGGAAGAGAGTCGATTGCGGCAGGGTGGTCATCAAAGTTCATGTTGTCAGCAGTGTAATATAAGCAAGTGAAATACAGAAGACCTTGAAAAAAAAAAAAAAAACAAAAGGGAGGAAAGCACGAGGCGAAGATTTGGAGCAACAAACAACAAAACTAAATTTCCTCTATTTTATCTTAAACCTGAATTGGTGGCAACTGCGCTTGTGGGCCGGCCAGCCAGCGGAGTACCAGAAATGAAAAAGAACATTGTTGGCGATTTCACAAACAAGCTCCCTTTTATGGGAAACAGCTGGTGGTTCATTTTTTTTCTGAACTAAATTATAAGGGAACTCGATCAAAAAGAAAAAGCAAAAAGCTCACATTTGCCAGCATATGGAGTGTGTGCATATAGAAAAGGAGCAAAATGGAATAGCACATCAGCCTCCAAAGCAAGAGAAGAAGAGGAGGAGAGAAGGATTGCTGCTCAAGCAGGCGGTATCCGCTGAGGCACAGTCTGGTTTCTTACGGTTTCACTGCGGCTTCTCTTTGTCAGCTCGCGCATTTTGCGGGCCTTCTCAAGTTTGCTTTCCATAACATAGCTGGTAAACCCCTGGGGCTCGCCAGAGGCAGCAGCATTTATCGTGCGCATGCTTGTGGGCATCTGCGGGACGTCCACACTTGTTCCATTGCCTGAGAGAAGAGAAGAGGCAATCTTTGGACTGGCAATGCTTCGGCTGCGAGCAATGCGAGATTGGAGAGCAGCATATTGCCCACTCGTGTTAATCAACGGAGTCACCTTAGTGCGGGCACCAGCAATCCTCGTCTCCAGCTCTTTGACCCGCGACATGATGTCATGCACCACAACCGCTGGATTCTGACCAGAACCATCAACATTCGCCATCGACTTTGATAGTCCAGGATTCTGTGGAACCGCCCGGCTGTTCCGGCTTCTTACGACATTGAGCTCTAGGTTAAGATCCTTGAGCTCATCCTTGAGCCGTTGAACCTCATCCGCAAGTATATTTTTGGTCTCAACCTCCTTGTGCAGAAAAGTGTTCTCCTCCATCGCCTGGCTAAGCCGACACTCCACCGTCTGCAGCGATGACTTTGTCATTCTTTCGCTACGCTCCAAGTCGTCGTTGTTCTGCTCCAACTCCCGTGTACGACTTCTGTAGTACTCTTGCTGCGAGCGTACAAACTGCAGTTCGCGCTCAATTGACTGCAGATCCTCACCAGCCTTCAGTTGTGCTTTTTGGTATTTGTCCTTTAGCTCTTCAATGTCGAACTTGTACTTTTCGTTTTTGGCACGAAGCTCCTTATTTACAGCTTCAAGGCGTGATATTTCCTTTTCAAATTCCATTTCCAAGTCGGTAGAGTCCTGCTTAAACGCCTCAAGCTCCAATTCCTTCTCCACCATCATATCTCGGAGATCAAACGTTGTCTCACGCCAATACTGAATCTCTTCCTCGGCCGACGCAAACGATCTACAAAGCACGCGGATTTAGACAGAGGCATAGTGTATTAGATTGAGTTGTTTGCTACTGCTACTGCGATCTAGACAAATAGCCGTTATAAGCACATGATTGCATTTTTATCTGCAAGCAAATATCGTGTGGAACTACTACTGTTACTTGGCTGTCCAGTTACACAAAAAAGACATACAACATGGAGGGGAGGAGGAGAATATGCAATGCATGGCAGAAAAAAAAAGAGAGAACTGTAGTGTTCACAACACAATACACAAAGGTTGCAAGCTAAATGCACGCATACGTGCTTGTTCTCTAAAGTTCCATCAAAAAATATAAACAAAAACAGCAGCAGCAAGCGTGTGCGTATCACACCCGGTTACTATAAAGAGATTCAGCCTTGAAATGTAGCCAGACATCACTTTGTTCTTCAACCCGTCAGATTACCGCAAACATGCCCTGTCAACAGATGTTAGGCAACCTACCTTGGGTCTTCGTCCTCGTTCATTTGCTACTAATGTCGTTTATTAAAGATTACAGAAGCAATATTATGTGTACAACGCCTTTTACAACAGGTAGAAAAAGAACCAAACAGCGGCAGCCGAGCGTCTACGCAGACAGAGATATACGCTTGAAACAGAAGCCAAATTTATGAAGAAAAAGGCCTGAATTAAGAGGAAATAAAGAAAACCAAATTAATAGTGTATAAAAAAGAACCGCCAGAAAAGAAAGCAGCACAAATCTAGAAAAGTTAAACATGTGTTGCCTCGTTCTCACCGCTTTTTGCAGAAAGAAAAGGGATGTGGAGGCGTCGATGGAAAAAGCAGGCAGTGTTGCCAAAGTTTCCTCCAATCAAATAAAAGCTTTATATCACTCTTTGCTGCGTCGCTTATTTTTAAGAAATTCCAGCGCTAAAGTCCGCCGCTTGGCTTGGACCAAGGCTGTGGATCCGGTCTTTTCGGGCGATTGAGGTTTAGACAGCTCATCCGCTTTCCTTAATGCGTCTGCCACTGCCTCTTCGACCGAGACCTCATCGGTGTTGTTGATGTGACAATCCCGGCGAAAACAATAGTACTTGTTTTCCTCGTCAAATGGAGAGAGAAAGGAGTAGGCTGACGACGACGTTGCCTTTTCCACACGTAGCTTTTGCTCTAGCTTTGTTGGCGATGGTGAATTGCCCACCAGACGAGCAACCTTGTCAATGAGCAAACGCCTGCTTGAATCGGCCGGAATGCCAATCCCATCGGGAACACTCACATTGTTTGGCTCGGTGACTGGGGGATCCAGATCCTCAGCTTTATTGCCGGCATTCTGCGGCTGCAAACAGGCTTCGATGGCATTGTCTTCCTCTGGCTCCGTATCTGGCTCAGAGCTTGACTCGTGGTTGTATCCATAGAGCCCTGTTTGCATTAGCCAAAGGATGTGCTTGTAAAACGGCTGCAAATGGCTTGAGCGGTTGAGAAACTCAAAGTCTGCATTTGTGCCTTGCTTCCCTTGAATCACAATCTCCATCCAAGCTGCCTTGTTTGAATCCTGCTGGTCAGCAAGAAACCGCGCTGTTCGCTCAATAATCTCAAAGTGTCTCTGTGATGTTGGCAAGGCAACTCCATCAGGTACTGCAAATCTTGGAGCAAATGCCTTTTCGTCGGCTTTGCTACAGCTATCCTTATCATTCTGGTCATCTGTGTCTATGCTGCTGCTGTTGTCTGGAATTTGGCCAGAAAGTGGAGCCCCAGAAGCATCGTACGGTAGTGAAATGCCGCAAGAGGATCCTTGAGGTTTCTGAACCCGCGTATGGCTCTCTTGTTCGTCGATGTGGCTCAGATAGTCAATATATGCATGGCGTTCCTCCGGATCCATGCCAAAGATGTCGGTTTCGCTCATGATGCCATCTTCTCCCAATGAATACAGTGTTTTATAACGTATAAGATTGAGTGCATCGTCTTCCAAGGTCCTGTCGTCAACATCCTCTTCGTTTGCACCTGACGACAATATCAAATGACGGATGTCATATCTGTCCACAAATACGGTTGCATCTTTTTGGTCGCTATTCTCTAGCTGGATAAGATCGATTCTGTTGATACGTGGCATCTCCTTCTCGTTGAAGATGCGGCCACGATACCCAAATACAACCATATCATGCATATTGTCGGCAGCTTCATTGCGTGTATCTTCCGGTGCTGTCTCGTATCCCTTTTTATTCTGTTTGCGCAGCTGAAGCCGCTTCCGCTGACGCATTTTATGAGTGTCCATCCTGACAAGTACAAAGATGAAAAAACAAAATAATCAAAAAAGTTTCTGAGCTATATGTGTATATTTTTCCGTAAATACATAACTGTTATTATTGTTGTCACTATCGCTAGTATTGGTTTGGCCTGTGACAGCAACAACAACAGCAGAATCGGATTACGGCTAACTGTATTATTGGGGGAACTCTACTATGAAAATAGTATGGGCATTCAATAAATCTATTATCTCTCTCTCTTCATATACCAATGATAGTATGCATATCTAGTGTTGCTAGAAAAGGTGTTGACATCTAAAAAAAAGAAAGAACCCGAGAGAATCACCCAATTGCGGTTACGCCTATCGTTATCAATGCAGCCAGAATAGTTGTTTGTTAAAGCACCTTTAAATAGGATTCTACAACTAAAAACTCTCTAAAGGCAAAATAAAGTGACATGGACAACAAACAAGTATAATATTTCTTTTATACGCGTCTCATCACTCTGCCAACTCATTTTTAGCGGTGCCATATGAATCGAAGGGTAGTCCATCGTCATTAGGCTCCCGGGATTGCGGTTCAAGAACTTTGGGCTTGGGAGTTTCTTTCTCATCGAACAATGTCTGAAGATTCAGCCTTTTTAGCGCATTGTAGTTTTCTACAAGGCCTATCGTGCACATGCTTTTAAAGGCTTCAATGACTATTGTGTATCTTGCGTTTTTCAGATCCACCTTGTGTTTTGTATCCAGAGGTGCAGCAACAGCCGGAATGACTTTGTCGCGCTTGAGATCATCGCAGTAGCGAATGTTGACAACCAAGGCAAAGGTTGTCGGTTCTGCATCTTCTGCAAGCAAATCGCGGGCCACTTCTTTTGCTCCGCGAACAATGGCATCAAGCTTAGAGGTCGTGGTAACCTTTGCTGGGATTAAGCGGCCCGTGAAGCGTGTTTTACGTTGCTTTGACTTTGACATGTCGGCAAATATAAACTGCACTAGCTTTTCAGGGTCAATCTTTTTATAGCATTTGATGTATACAAGGCAGTCAATTGTAGTTGGCATGTATCGGAAAGGTTTCAGCGTCTTTTCAGACTTTATTGTGGCTACTTCTCGCGCAATTTCATCCTCGATATCGTTGGACTCGGCCTGCGGAGATTCGTCATCTTTTCCGTCTGTCCCGTCCATGACGATTTCCTGCTCGAGATTGGGATAGAGCTTTGCTGCATATTCCTCCAAAAGATCAATGGTCTCCAATGCGCACTTTTTCTCTCTTCCTCGCACGCTTGTCACAAAAAATCCTTTCATCCCGGGAGATATCTCAAACGAGTTCTGAGGCTTCTTAAAACGTTCTTTCATCTGCTGGAAGCGCTTTGCACGCTTTTGTTGACCATCGGATGCATTCTTTTCTGATGTTCTTTTGCTCATTGCTAGCTGTTGATACCGCTGCTGTTCCTTTTTTTACAACTGATGCTGGATGCTCAGACGTGAGTTGGAGGGTTAAAGTAAGTATTAACTGAAAAACAAACGAAGGGTTAGAATATTTGTTAAAAATATATCGACTCTTTTAATCCACGATGGATGAAACTGATTTATTTGCCGATCCCACTATGGGTATCGGCCGACTCCCTTATGGAGATCAGCTGAACAGAACAGAGTTGCCAGCCTAGTGATACAGATGGTACAAGGATCGTGGTGAGATCCATATAGATCATGAATCCATTTCTTCAATCACGCCAGAGCAGCGTCGCCGGACCATGAAGCTACCTAAACATACAATCTCTCTCTCACCTAGTCCACGAGCCGACGAAGACGATGGACTTCCAGCACGTATTACGACACACGTGTGTCCAATTTGCTTAGAGGGCTTGCAAAGGACAGCCAGAGGCTTTGGCATCTTTTTCAGAAACCGCATACTTCTCCACAATGAACCTCGTGGCGATAATATAACCTTTCTAACCAGAAAAAAAGTGAATGGCAGTGTCCACAAACAAAAAAAAGCAAAACCTTGAAATCAGCTCTGCCTTTTTTTTCTTTTTCAGTTCCCTTACCTTTATCTACCTATCGCCCCTTTTGTCAATCGTAAGAAAGGTGCTGCTAAATTCAAATCCATCTGTTTGAACCTTGACCATGTTTTCCTCAATGCGCGCAAGACTTCCTCGCCAGTTCACGCGTGGATACCGCAGCGGTGGTCCTCCAGGCTCGACAACTGAGGGTGATCAGAAAAGGTTCTATGGACTACTGGGAGGCGCTGCCATTATCGCGCTAGGTAGGTCTAAACATGCTTTGCCATTTGCCAAACACCACACGTGGCAGCTCACCACATCACAACTACTAAACCACTTTTCGCTGATATCGTCCCGCATAGCATACGGTTACACACGCTACAAGAATCCACACGATTACGGTCCATTTGACCGCCAAAATTTTGTTGAGCCTGCTTTTCAAAAGACAGGGTTTATTGACTTCAAACTGAAGGAGACCATTCCCATCAACCACGACACCTCTCTGTTTAGGTTTGAGCTGGAGCCCACCCAGAAACTCGGCATGACGGCTACATCGTGTCTGGTCGTGAAGGAGACACTCGGAGACGATGAGAAGCCCACTGTGCGTCCGTACACGCCCGTAACGGACATGGAAACGTATGGTCACTTTGATCTTGTGGTTAAAAAGTATGAGACCGGCAAGATGTCATCGCACATACACTCGATGGCCCCTGGCGACGTGTTGGCGATGAAAGGCCCCATCCAAAAGTATCCGTACACGGCCAACAAGCTGAAGGAAATTGGAATGATTGCAGGCGGCTCCGGTATCACCCCGATGCTCCAGCTAATCACCCATGTTCTTAATAACCCTGATGACAAAACCAAGCTTACACTTGTGTTTGCCAACAAGTCAGAGGACGACATTATCTTGCGCTCTAGGCTTGACGATCTTGCCAAGAAGAATCCCGACAAGTTCAAGGTGCATTACGTCGTTGACAAGGCGCAATCGCCTAACTGGGAGGGCGATGTGGGCTTTGTGACCAAGGAGCTTGTGCAAAAGTACATGCCTGCGTCCTCCAACAAAGACGTCCTTGTCAGCGTGTGTGGTCCGCTTCTCATGATGAAGTCCATCAGTGGTGCCAAGGCCCCAGACTATAGCCAGGGCGAGGTTGGCGGGATCTTCAAGGAGCTTGGCTACACCTCCGACCAGGTCTTCAAGTTTTGATTAAATGAGCGAGCACACTTGCGCTCTAGTTTTCCTTTCTTGTCTATTTGCACCAGCCTGACTTTTTTACGTTATGCACAACAAGAAGCGACATGACATGCAAAGAGCATGTGCGCTGCCGTGCCTAGCAGGACACAAATATGAATGCATAATGTTCCGCTTGTTAGAGGCAAGGGTCTTCATTTTAAGACAAGCACGAAAAGGAAAACAAAAATAAAAAAGAAAGATTCCTCAAGAACAACTTATTTTTGTGCTAAAGCTTAAGCTTGCCTTTCTACAAGCGAAAAAAAAAAAAAACTAAAAAGGGCTTCTTTGTTTTACAAATTTTGTGTTTTTTTACTCTGTCAGAATACATTATTATCTTATTTGCGTTCATAGCTCTGGACTAGCTTTTTTATTTTTAGACTTTGTGTGCTTTGATTTCTACTCGATTTGGCGTTTGAATTTGAAGCTGTATTGTAATCGCCCTTTCCTTGCTGGTTTCCTTCTTGTCAAGTCCGTACCGACGGTTCGACGGGGACACTAGAACACACGCAGTCCACTCTTTTGTACTTGGAAGGTGGATATTCAGGATATATCAACCAGAAAGAAAGAAAAAAGCAAGTCTTATCAGATGTGGAAGAGTCTTTCTATGACACAAGATAGTGAGCAGCAGCATGACGGAGAACATTGTCCAGCAGCCTCCACGAACAGCCCAAGTGCAGAGTGCTTTGAGATGAACGTAATACGCACCAGCGCAGACACTACACGGATTCGACGTAAAAGCAGCAGCAGCAACAATAGCGATAGTGAAGCAGTGAAGGGTGATGTTGAAGGCAAGCAGGTGGTTGCCTCTACCTCTAGAGAGATCGCGCTTGACGATGCCTCAACTGCTGTAGAGGATATATTCCAAAACCACTACGTCAAGATTGAGTACAGCGAAACCCGGTTCTCTTTGAAGAAGCTCTGGAGCTTTGTTGGTCCGGGATTGCTTGTCAGCCAGGCACTGCTTGATCCAGGAAACATCGAGAGCGACATCTCCCAGGCAGACGTTTCTGGATACAAGCTGCTATGGCTCCTTCTTCTTGCGCATATCATCTGCATCTTTGTGCAAAGCCTGGCGGCCCGCCTAGGAGTGATTACTGGGCGCCATCTGGCACAGCATATAAGAATGCAATATCCGCGGCCATTTGCTACGGTATTCTGGCTACTTGCAGAACTGGCCATCATTGGCGCTGACATCCAGGAGGTGGTTGGAACGGCGACGGCGCTGCATATACTAACGTCAATTCCGATCTGGGCAGGCGTGGTGATAACAGCCGTGGATTCGTTTCTGTTTCTGTATGTCCAAAAGTTAGGCGTGCGCATCACCGAGCTGGTTTTTGGCCTGCTAATCACGACTCTCGCTGTTTGCTTTTTTGTCGAGATGGTGATGATCAAGCCAGACGCCAAAGAAATGTTTAAGGGCATGTTTGTCCCGCTCATTCCACAGGGCACTGTTGTGCAGGCGGTTGGGATTGTAGGGTGCGTTCTTATGCCACACAATCTCTTTCTGCACTCTGCGCTTGTAGGCAGCCGCAAACTCGACCGGCGCGCTGAGAACCGCGAGGGTGCCATCCGCGAAGCAATGCGGTACTTTCGCGTCGAAACATCGATTAGCCTTATGTATGCGTACGTAATCAACATGTCGGTTGTTGTTGTGTTTTGCAAGGCATTCGAGATGCTCCGCGCATCGGGAACTCCGTACAAAGCAAGTCTAGCCGATGGTGCGTCGGTGCTGTCAAATGTGCTGGGTGCTGGCTCGAAATATGTCTATGCCATTGGGCTTCTGGCAATTGGCCAGTCAACTACCATGTCTGGGACGCTGAGCGGGCAGTATGTCACCGAAGGGTTCTGGAACATGCCGGTCAAGCCGTGGCAACGAGTGGTGATTACGCGGGCGATATCTCTTGTTCCGGCGCTTATCGTTGCATTGACAGCAGCCGAACACATGGATCTTCTTAGCGAGATCATCAATGTCATCCAAGCTGTCGTGCTGTCGTTTACAATCATTCCACTGCTCAAACTGCAGGCGTACGCAGAGGTGGTTGGGCCAGAGTTTGCGTTTGGGCGGATATCCAAATCCGTGGTAGCCGTGCTGACTCTAGCTATCATCACGCTTAACGCGTATATGATTGTCAGCGTAATCCCACTAGATTCGGCAGGGATGTACGTTGCGCTGGTTGCTGTTGTCGCCGTCTACGCGCTTGTGGTTTCCTACACCGCCGCGTTTCCTCTTCGGTGCGTGTGGGCCGATCGAGCACTTGTGGACAGAGCGCCGATGTTTGTAAGGTGGCTGTTCGGCAGGTCGAACTTTAGCATCGAGGCTCAGAACAGCAGCAGCTGATATCTGTCATTGAGAGAGGTGCACGATGCCGCCCGCTATTTCCCTTCCTGTACATAATGGTTTTACAAAGATAGAAGAAATGTGGTGGATGTATTCGATAGACAAAGAAAATGGTATGGGAAAGAAAATGTAGTAATGTAGTCAGAAAGTCTGCTCATTTCAAGTTGCTGAGGTTTCTCTGCGCTGTTGACGCAAATCAGCGCACAAATAGCATTTTCTTTCTCGCATACAAGCAAAGTATCCCCTGATAGATAAGCAATCCGTCTAGAGGTTATCGACGTTGCCAAGGTCGGAGTTTGCCTTTTGGACGCGCTCGTACATTGTCTTCTCGCCATGGCGGATCCAGTTGCGGGGATCGTAGTACTTCTTGTTGGGAGTTGAGTCTTCTTCGCCCTTGCTCAGGTCTCCAACCTGCTTCATGAGCCTGTCCTTGTGTTCCAGAACAAAGTCGCGGACACCGGCCAGATAGGCGTACTGTGTATCGGTGTCGACGTTCATCTTGACAACGCCGTTGGCAACGGCAGTCTTGATCTCTTCCTCAGTCGAGCCTGACCCGCCGTGGAAAACAAGATACAGCGGGTGCTTCTTGTCAGAGCCAATCTTCTCCTTGACAAACTCCTGGTGCTTCTCCAAAAGCTCGGGCCTCAACACAACGTTGCCCGGCTTGTAGACACCGTGGACGTTGCCAAAGGCGGCGGCAATGGAAAAGTAGGGGGCAATGGGCGACAGGGCCTGGTAGACCTCATAGACGTCCTCCGACGGGGTGTAAAGCAACTCTTTGTCGGCTGACTCGTTGTTAACGCCGTCCTCCTCGCCGCCAGTGATGCCAATCTCCATCTCCAGCCACAGCTTCATTGGAGCGCAGCGCTCAAAGTACTTCTTGGTCGTGGCGATGTTCTCCTCCTTGGGATCAGCAGACAGATCAATCATGTGAGAGGAGAAGAGAGGCTCACCGTGCTCCTTGAAGTAGACCTCGTCGGCAGCAAGCATGCCATCAAGCCAAGGAAGCAGGTCGCGGGCACAGTGGTCAGAGTGAAGAACCACTACCCGTAGCAGCGGTTGGTTTTTGTTTAAAGCATAATGACGGAAAAGAAAATAGCAAAAAAAAGCAAAACAGATCAATTAGCAAAAGTGAGATCCCACAGATATAGCTTTTTACAACGCAAACGACATACATAATCATCAGATAGATGAATGCTTACCTGGGACGCCATAGTGCTTGGCAACAGTGCGAACGTGGTACGCGCCCGCAATGGAACCAAGGATAGATGCGTGCTGGTCCTTGTTGTTGATGCCCTTTCCAGCGTAGAAGGCAGCACCGCCGTTGGAGAACTGGATGATAAGAGGCGTCTTTTGGTCACGGGCAGCCTCGAGAGCAGCGTTGACGGTTGACGATGATGTGCAGTTGATTGCTGGGATCGCGAACTTGTGCTCTTGAGCGTAGTCAAAGAGCTTCTTCACGTTATCGCCAGTAATAACACCGGCAGGAACAATATCAAGAATACCACCCATTGTAATGAAAAATAAACTAGTTGTTTAGATAAACGTACGAAAGACGAGGTGGGTAGGAAAAAGGTTCTCTAATGTCAAGACAAGCCAAAAAGAAAAAAGTATTATGTATTTCCTTTTTACTGATAAAGGGAAAAGAAAAGGGAAGAAAAGCTTTTGGTTGTCGGTGTTGGATTGAGGACATGTCATAACGATTTCGTAAACTGATAACGTCAAGCCTCTGTAAAAGCATTGTCTATAAATGCATTATTCCCTATCGTTGTACGATTTTCCGGTTCCAATGTTTGGCACAC
>JANBTT010000136.1:0-40756 GCA_027578915.1 Coemansia sp. RSA 1200 | reverse complement strand
AAGAATGGAATCTTTACAAGCATGTGCAAAGAGACTGGTGAGTACAATTATATGCTCTCAGCAGCTGCTTCTGGTCACTAGAATCTTGTGGGTTACAGTTTTTCATGGTCATTAGATTCAATAGACTCGTCCAACTCCGATTAGGCCTTGCCTATTATTAGTTTTGGGGTTTGAGTCCTTTCCAAGCCCTGCTCATTGTTTTTATTTTCATAACTTGCATAACCAGCGCATAAAGTGAGGAGCTTTACGAAAGAACCTGCGGAAACTCCCTTTTCAAAACCCGCTTTTCAAAACATAAAGAAATAAAGAATAGGCAAGAGTCAAAACGCATCCATTACAAAAATATTAAATCCATTAGAGATGAATGAAGAACTCCAACGTAGGTTTGCTGAGTTTCTCGCCAGCTTCACTGCCCTCACTACAGGTTCCACTGCCTCTGAAGCGAGAGCATCCGCATCCTAGCTCGAATCCATTCGAGATAGACACGACGATAGAGAAAACAATGCTCCCAGAACCCTTGGCTCGGCCACAATAAAAGCGTTTATGCGAGTGTTTGAGAGAAAACCACCATCAGCAGCAAAAATAAGACGCCAATATCCGCTGGCGTTTGTTGACGAAGTGCCCCATCATCAACTCAAAGAAGATATCGCGGCTGAAGCCACAAGACCAAAGCTGCAAATTACCACTGTGCTCAAGGCCGATGAGCGGTTCAGTGCTCTCCTTGCAACTTTATTATACCTTGCGCATATGTTTTGCCAAACAAAGGATCAAGTCGAAGAACTCAAAAACTCAGATATTAGCGACGAGCAGAAACAACAAGTTGAGGAAATTTCCAAAGAATTTGACCAGATGGGCTTCCTGGCCGTGCAACAAGGCGGTCTTGCACATACTGCAAGAAAGCCCATTAGACAGAAAATTCACCAGATACTGGATGCGATACCTGGATGCACCATAGATCTGAGCGAAGAAAGAGCGGAAGATGGTGAAAGTGAATGCGTCCTTAATGCCGATCAACGTAAAGCCTACCGCCAATACCAGGAAGGAAGTCAACGCCGCCAAGCTGCAGCTAGACAACAACAATATAACGGCCCCAAAAACGGGAGAGGTTATAGAGGCTACCGCTCATCCAGAAGGCGAGGAAACTACTACAACGATGACAATAATTACTATGATAGCTACTAGAATTGCCACTCTCGCAGAAAGTGGGGCCCTAGCAGACCTCCCGGATCCTCATAGCGTTCTCAGAAAAACAATAGGTATTTCACTACAAGTCTGAGATATTAATATATTATAGTAATGATCACAATCACATAATACCGAACGTAAAACAATCAAATATTTCTAATAATCATTGGTGCTTTATCTGTGACTACTTGCTAGCTTGATTAGGTGCTTGTACTCGCCGGATTTCTCACACATATGCCTAAAGATCCCATTTTCGTTTTGAAGCAGATTGTAGGGCGTGTCAAATTCTACAACTTTGCCATGGTCCAAAACAAGAACCTTGTCATAATCGATGATTGTGCGTAGACGATGAGCGATGCAGAACAGCGTTGAGTTGGCAAACTCTGGTCCACGGATGGTTTTCTGGATCCGGTTGTCTGTGTCAAAATCAACTGATGCTGTTGCTTCGTCCATAATAATTAGTTTTGACCTTCTAACCAATGCACGAGCAAGTGCCACAAGCTGCCGCTGACCCAAGGACAAGTTCTGCCCATTTTCTTTAATCTCGGCATCCAAGCTGGTAAATATGCCAGCCATGCGATCTAGCACCATGCCATTGCTCTCATCATTTTCTGTATCCTTTATAGCACTAGATCCCAAATCACCATCATGCATACCACTGCTTCTAAGCAGATGAGTGCGACTTAGAGCATCCCACAAAAGCTCATCTGGATGCTCACCAAACGGATCCAAGTTGAAGCGGATTGTGCCATTAAACAAAACCGGATCTTGTGGAATGATTGTGACGTTGCGACGCAGATCCTCTAGCCCAATCTTTGAAATATCGACGCCGTCCAAAACAATTTGCCCTTTGCTTGCCTCTATAAACCGCAGCAGTGCCAAAGATATCGTGCTCTTTCCAGCTCCTGTGCGGCCAACAACGCCAATCTTTTTGCCATGCTCGACAGAAAGCGAAATGCCATGCAAAACAGGAACCCCCGGCACATACTCCACAACCAGATTCTCAATCTGCACATCGCCCCTGTTAGGCCAGGTAGCAGCTGGCTTGTTCGCTGAATCTGACTCAAGGGGTGCTTCTTGGTCAATATCCATATACTGCATAATGCGCTCAACTGCGTTCATATTAACCTCATTGTAACTGTAGTTGAGAACAACCCAGATCATGCTATGTGAGAACGACAATGCATATGACAAAACAAATCCTGCAAGACCAGCATCCATCCAGCTGCGACTTGAAATTATGAGCAATGCACAGGCAAATGAAACAATAGCACTGGCAGTATGAACTCTTGCTGATAGCCATCTGCTAACAGACCAAAATGTGTAAAACAGTCGGTTGTGTGTTTCAATGCGGTTTATAGCTTCTTTGATATAGTATTTCTTTACACCATATGCACGAATAGTGGATGCGCCTTCAAGGAATTCACCAAACAGTGACAAAAGTGGAGGCATGCTGTTTGATTCAAGTCGCATAATTTCACGCGAGGTGTTTAAATAATAGTATGCAACACCAGCGTACATCAGCAAAACCGCGAGCGCTATAAAAGTAAATAATGGAATAGCCATCGAGGCGATAATAAATACACCTAGCACAGAAATTGTATCTGTGAACCAGCTTATGATTTTTTCCATAGTGCCTTCATCGATAATCTGCATATCACGCGAGAACTGGTTGATAATACGGCCCAAAGGAGTAGAGTCAAAAAACCGTGGAGTAGCACGCATAATCTTTTGCAAGAGTTGCGAATGAATATTGCTCGATGCTCTAATGTACCCATGGTTTATAACAAAGGTTTTTATTGCACACCAGACAATGCTTACAAGGCCAATGGATATGTAGATTCCCAGCCAATAGATAGTTGAGTGGTGCTTAATAGCACTAGTGTTATAACCATTAACATGATATGCTTTTGCGTTATCTGGGCTACTGTTAGCAAGCAACCCTGGCGTTCTAATTTCCTGGATTGCATTTGAACCATACACCGGTTGGAATAGATAAGAAGATATACCATCAATATTGACACTACTGCTGCTAGATGAGGCAACCCAGGTTTTAAGCCAATAGTCTTGAATAACTATCAGGGTTTGGTATGTAACCATTAGTAGCAGAATCGAGATCCAGAATGATCTAGATCCACAAGCAGACATGTACTTTTCCCAAACGGCAATCTTGATATGCCCCTGTTCACGCTTTTCCTCTTTAACCAGAGTACCTAGCAGTGTAGGTGTATTGAGGTTTGCATTTATTTCTACCTGCTCTTGAATCTTTTTCAGGCGTTCAACATTATATTCATCCTCAGACATTGTACTATTGGTTAGCTTTAGACGTATTCCTCTCTCCTCAACATTGTCGGCATTATTGTCTGTTCCTTTAATAGCCTTTTCTTTTAGGTTTCTTTCACCATGTTCACCATTCTGCGGAGATATTTCAGAACATCCACTCCCTATATCAGCAATCATCTTTGACAGCAAACCTTGGCTCTGTATTTCTTTTGGAGTGCCCTTTAGCACAATCTTGCCTTCGTTTATCATAATCATATATTGAGCGTATGGAAGGCACATTGCAACGTGGTGAGTTACTAGAACACGCGTGCGATTATGCATTAGTTTGGAATTATCTGCCAAACACTCTAATAGGATGTGCTTTGCAGTATGTGCATCAACTGCCGATAGACAGTCATCAATTAGAAGAATACGACGACTTGAATATACTGCACGAGCCAAGGCCACACGCTGCTTTTGTCCACCTGAAAGTGTAATTCCACGCTCTCCTATCTCAGTCTGGTCTCCGGCTGGAAAGATGCGTAAATCGGGTTTAAGTGCACAGATACGCAAAACCTCTTCATATCTTTCTCTGTCATAAGGCTCTCCAAACAGAATGTTATCACGGATAGCTGCATTGCGCAGCCATGCCTCCTGAGCAACATAGGCAATATCATGAATAGCCAATCCTTCATTGGAGAGCTCAATGACATCTTTATACTTCCAATCGCTCGCAGATATATTACTTGAATGTTTTGTTGGAAGCATAATCCTTCCACGCGTCAGTGTCATCTCGCCAATCAGTGCTGATAGCAACGACGTTTTCCCGCTACCTGTTGGCCCAGCAACTAGAGAGAATCCACCGATCGGAAACTGCACACTGATATCTTTAAGCGAGAATCGAGTTATTTCATTCTCATGAACTAATGATATGGTCGATGATAAGCCAGAGTGCAAAGATACGCTAGAGTCATGAAGTGGTTCTTCAATCAACGGTGTGGTTTCACTAGGTGGTATATTGCTATGGATGCTTTCACAATCAAGGGTTTCCGTATCTAGAATTGACTCTCTGGAGTTTGTAGTAGCAGATCTAATGGTCTTCATACTATTTTTCCTAAAAGTGCTGTTCTGGTACTCTGTGCTTTCCCATTCAAGGTCGGCAGCCTCAAACCCAAGAGTGTTGACTGATTCATCAACAACACGCTCCTCAAGAGCTTGTACTTGTGGCTGGCCTAGATACGTTTCAATACGGCCAAGAGAAACATAGCCGTTTATAGACCACGTTACATACGAAGGAAAGTGTTCAAAGACAAATCGCAGCAACTGGTAGACAGATAGAGTTGTAAACGCAATCTCTGCAGTAAGCTCTCTTCCAAGAACAGCAACATGTGCTGAAAACATGGTAATAAGTATAAGCATAGGACCAGCAGAATATACGACTTTAATGTAGAGCCGTAATACGGCAATTCTCCAAAGATATGAAAGCTGATTATTGCGCTGGTTGCCAACAATTTTTAGAAACTGTGCTTCCCAACCAAACAATTTGACGGCTTTGATGCCCTGGAAAAGTTCAGTGACCATAGAAATGCGCTTGTCGCTAACCACGTTGACCATCTTTTGAAGATGTGTCAACTTTATATACATAACCTTTGATAGCGGTATGTAGATTGCAGTCAATGACAAACCAACGAGTGCAGAAACGCCAAGTAGTTGGTACATGTACCAGATACCAATTGCAAGTGTCAAGGAATACGAGTACATCTGGTCAAGATAAATTGATAGCTTAGCAAGACGTTCGAAATCTGCGGTCATGAGATTCATAATCTTTCCATCTGTTGAAGAGATGTCATCTTGACTGCCAGAACTACCAGTGTTATCTTTCAGATTGGAACCCCGCTTGTTGTTGGAGGAGCTATTCTTGCTGCGCGAAAGCGTCTTTGTTGACAGTTCAGCAACGAGAATCCCTTTAAACCGAACGCCCATATGGTTGCCAACCCAGCGAGCATAGTTTTCCAACAGAGAGCTAATCAGTGTGCAGAAAAATAGAGCAAAGGCATCAAAATAAGCTCTGCGAATGTTTGGGTTTGACAAGACCAGACCGTTGTTTGAAAGCTCGACTGCACGGATAATGCGACCAAGAAAAAAGGGGCCTGAAAACTGCCCCACAGCCTTAATCAATGCCAAGGTAACCTGTGTGAGAAGCTCAGGTGCAAAAGTCATGGCCATGGTTGCAAATAAAGAGCGACCTGGCTTTCGATAGTGCTGATAGCGTCTCCAGTTTGGGACCGTGTTATCCATCTGATCAACCTTGTAGATGTCGGAGTATTGCAGCCGGCGACGGATACCCTCAGAAAACAAATGGTTTGACCAGGAGAAAAACAGCCTGTGAAGCCACGATGACTTGAATTCCGGCGTATCCATAAGATCATTGGGGTTGAACTCATCAGGATGAGTAAGCGGAGTGGCATCGCTATCTCTTACGTCTTCAGAGTTATTACCTGGCAATAGTCTTGAAAAAGAGGAAGAAGAGGTGTTGGCTTGGCTTTCGGTAGAACGGATAAACACTGGACGCTGCTGTACACACAAGAACAAGACGGTCAATATTGCACTAGATATGGTTGTAGTAATCAGAGCATTCGAGCGGAAGGATGCGCTTGAACCAACCATAGGTACACCAATATTTTTGTCAGTAAAAAATGATGCATACGCTTCAGAGATACCGACCACCAGTTGTAAACCAACAAGTGACGGAAGTAGCCATGGAAACAGACCAGAATAAGCTAAGCGATTGCTACGCCAAAGAGAAGAAAGAAAAACAGCAGACAAAATCAAAACCATGGCAGTCGATTTGGCCAGGATCTCAGGATACAGCGAGGTTTTAGGGCTATGGCTGACAGCATCATTCAAACTAAACCACCACCCAAAACTCACTGCGGCTTGTATTGATAGAACCACGAGAATGCAAGGTCCTATACGAAGACGATTGTCAATCATAACAACGGGACCTGGAGGACGACGCACAGGCTTCTCCATGGTCCCGACTCCCATGCTAGCAAATAAACAATCTCCATAGAATGTAGAGCCAATGTTCGCTTTCAATTGTCGAGTCATACAAAATAAAAACACAGATGCTACAAGACCAGATGCAAGCAGTAGTAGTCCAGGCCACAAAAGCTCATTGCGGAAGCAATTGTTCTGAAGCGACCACTCCCATTCAGCATTGCCACAGAATGTTTCATATCTATCGTCTAACAAAAAACCAGACAAATGGAAAACAAATCTGAATAAAAAGTAAATAGCAGCAACAACAGAAACAACACTTGAAATAATTGGACGTAGCGGTTTCATTCTTGATAGCTTGAAGAAATAATGAAATAATACAAGATTTTAAAATGACTACAGAAAAAAACAGATAAAATATGTGAGAATGTATGGATAGGAAAATAACTGACATTTTGAATTAAGTTGGGCTTTGAGCGAGTAAGCTACTTATATGTTCAAGCACGAGTCAAATAGCAAATTTTTTAACATTCATAGACAAATCTTATAAAGAGGCAGCACTACATACAAGATATAAGACCTCTTTATGAAAACAAGTATGACATTTGGGACAGAAAATCTGATTGATAGCCGAAAATGTGCGTAAAAAGAGTAAACATAAAGAAAACAGTTTCTGGAATCCCTATTTTACATTGCTTAAATATAGAAAATCTGGTTTCTTGAACAAGAACAATGCTTGGGTTCGCAAGCAGATACATGTATTGGAAGCAAAGAAAAATACTCAGTGTACTCGAAAAAAGGATAGATGTAGTGCGGCATGTGTATTTACATCTACCAAAGTAATCTTCTCTTATTCAAATCGCCCCACGTCTCGTCGACAGCTTCGAATTCATCTACTGGTTTAACCTTACAAGGAATCATACAGTAAGTTAGTAAAAAGAGCTATCATATTTGAGTATAGCGATTATGTCGACATTAAAGCACAAGTATCAAACCAAACCAACCTTCTTCTGGGAGCGGCATTATCTGTGCTATATCAACCTCGATATCTACATGGAATGCAATTACATAAAATAAACACATTAACATATGTTAGACATAGATGTGTAGCAAGTTGTAAAGTCTATATGTGCCAATAAGAACCCCTTTCCTCTCCAAATAGCCACCATACTTACCATCGGAAGGCAATGGCTCAAACCATGAAAGATCTGCCGAGAAAAGCAGTGCTGGCACAGTCATTAGTGCGTAGTTGTAAATACCGTCCTACACAAGGACATGACAAAAGTAGACCGTTTTGGAGCATTCTGAGATTTAGCATGCATCAAAAGAAAAAGATGCTGGCATATCTGAGTAAAGTCGTAAACGTTTCTGCACATGGAAGCTGTTAATATATTTACTCTTTGCATTTTATGACGACCAAGGATAAACGATGAAAACTAGACAAGAAAAACCTCGTAAAATTACTAGACTGCGATAATGCTACTTCTAGCTGCGCATATAAAGCGGTCTATTTGTAGCCAGTATAAAGATTGCCAGTTTTATGGGCTTTTGAATGCAGATTCTAAAGCTTGATAATAAAAATGGAAAATTTATGAAAAAAAGCGTCCATGCTAAACTTTAATTCACAACGAGCACTGCTCCCAGTGTGCTAAAACGCCCTTTGCAGACTTTAGCCAGCTGTCAGCACACCCCTTAACCACCGTATCCAACGCCTGCTTGTGCTTTGTTCGCATGATATGCGATATATCTGACAAGAGCATGGGCTGGTCCGTATCTACCCAAGAGTCGGATATCGCCGAGCGTGCAGACTTGTTGGACCACGATTTAAGCGCAGGGATGCAGCGCAGAGCCTTCTTGCGCAGCTGGGTCAAAGCAAACCCAAATGCATTAGAGAAAGGCAGATTGTGCCTCGAAGCAGAATGCTTTGCACATACCGCATATGTAAATATCTCCGTTACCACAGCCAGATCTCTGATGGTCGAGAGAGGCAGTTTGCACAGATCCGTGGGCTTTGGGTCGGCCGTCTCTTCATCAGGAATGCCTGTGTCTATTATTTTAACCAGCTCATCGATCTTTTCGTCAACAGAACTGGTTTTCTCCAACGAGCACGTGTATATGTCTGCAATACAACAAATGCCTTGCACTATCTTCTTGTCGTAGACTGAGAGGGAATCCCCGGCTTCAGCAACAGTACTTAAGAGCTGACCTTTCTTTGCCTCAAGCGCCTCGACGTCCACAACAGCCACGTAATGCATGACCTGAGGCAGGAAAGAAAACACACGAATCCAATGTGCTGAGTGAACCGGTGTGGGACGAGTAAGGATCTCTAGGTTCCATTGGGCCATATCCAACGGCGTCAGTAGGCCCATCACTTTGAAATCTCTGTTGTCATGAAGCGAGGCAAGCACAGAATCCGTCAATTCAATAGACTGGGTGTCAGTGGTCTCAAGGACCTCCACCACATCTTTCGAGCGTCCTTGTTCTATAGTTTCGTTACGCAAGGCACACCGGTGTGAAACCTGGCGCTGGAAAGAGTTTTTGAGATTGTCGTTAAACTCCAAAAAGTCTGGGACGTTCGAGTACGTGCCGTTCTTATAGGCCGACTCGAGCTCATGCGGAATCGTAACATACGCGGTGTCATAGAAAGAAACACCCTGGTAGCTGAGTTCTAGATCGGGGATAAAGCATCCGAGCGCAAGCCCCTGGCCAACGATAAAATAGCCGAGAGTGTCGTTCTGAATGTGTTTAATATCCAATGAGTCGTACAGTGTCCTTGCACGAGAATAGCAAGACAGACACAGATAAAGACGAATGGCATATAGCTTGAGCAGAAAGTTTTCCCCGTTAAGTCGAATGCCTTCCTCAAGCACACAGAGTATGGTGAAGACTGCGCGGGTGAGAAGGCCATGAGTTTTCTGCTGATCCCTGGGATACGCTAGAAACATGGCCTGGATAAGACGCTGGCAAGCAAGAAGAACCATGTCGCTGCTTGCTGCTTGCTTTGCCTTTGCATTCTTTGAGTCCAGCCCGAATTTTAAAAAGGAATCAACGCCAGCAATCCATTTCTCTGGATCGTCGTCGCCACGCAGTGCTTGCAAAAGATAGCGAATCTTTTCCATGTTGACCCAAGCCTGTGCAGAATCTTCACTGTTATCCGCGTTCTGACGAACTTGTTGAATGCGCTGGGAAAGCTGATCGCTGTGGAAGTCTAACAAGGCAGTTGAAATTGCTGGGCTTGAATCGGTAGCTTCAGCAGCCTCGCGCACATTGTCAACAAAATACTGCATAATGTCGGAATAGCAAATAGCTTTGTTTTGAAACGAATCAACATACGCCCAGATCTGGTCACCAAGCGAGCGGACACATGATTCATGGCCCACACTGAATCCAGAGACATCGATTTTTGCAGCAAGCTCAACAGTTGCCAGCTGGGCACCGCGAGCACGGCCGCGTGTGTGTGACCATTTGGTGAGGCGTTCGCATGTATCACTGAGAACTTGCTGCTGGGCGTCTGGATCGCCAGCAAATTGCTTGATCGCCCCAACGGCAGCCTCGATGTAGAGCTTATAGTCAATCCAGTTATCTCTGGTATCCAATGTCTGAGCGGCTGCATCAATCGCCTCCTTGAATGAACGGGTTTTGACAAGCAAGTCTATCCTTTGCGTTACAAGATCGGGATCGTTCGCTATCTGCTGTGCCATAGGACTATTCAACGACAAGGCACTCAACATCGCCTCGTGGTTGCCCTGTGCGTCCAGAACAAGAAGTAGCACCCGCAGATGCTCCGTATTCGTTACATGATGATCCTGCAACGCTTTCTCTGCCATCCTCTGCGCAAGCGTCAACTGGAGCTGTGCATTACCAGGACCCTTCTCAAACTGGGACTGGACCAGCAGGCTAACAACAATCCACCAAGTATACTTTTCGCGCTTGAACGCCTTGTTCACAGCCACTGCGGCTTGATGTTGTTCAGAAAACATCTCGTTGCTTGCAGCAGTAAGAAAGATGGAAGTGTAAATCGATTCATCATCTGGTAGATGCTTTTGTGCCGCATTGTAAACAGCGATCACCTCAGCTGGCCTACGAAGAAACTTGTATGTTAATACAAGGGCTTGTCTGACATGCAAATTGGCCGCGGACTTTGATAGCTTGAGGATCTTTTCGCCAATCTCTAGTGCGTCATCGGTGTCTCCAAGCCGTGCCAGCGCATATGCTTTCAGCGCATGTGCGCTCAAGTGATTCGGGTTCTTGCGAAGTAACCGGTCACATTCCTTTAGTGCCTGCTTAACATTGTCAATGTTAAGAGCATCTAGAAAGCACTGAATTCTCGACACATATGACTAAAAGGTTAGTGTTGGAACCGTGGCAAGGTTCTTGTAATTAATAGAAGCGAAAAGAATAGGACAAGGGAATGCTTACCGTATACGGGTCTAAGCTGGCGTTGCTCCATCGATCAAATACAAAAGTAAGACAAAGGCTGGCTTTAGGAACTAGAATTTGAGCAGTAGACACTATGCCACAGGTATCAAGCACAAGAACACACAAACGTGAATCCAAGGAAAAAAGTTTTAATTACAAGGCAAGAAATATAGTGAAGAAAAGATGTTTTTTCTTAGTATGGATTTCAAGGAACTTGAGATCATCACACTTTAAAGGTCCTCCAAATGGAAAATAGATGCAAAATCAAATGCAGATCAAGCAAAGGGTATTAAGGCTGTATCTTTCTTTCGCAGGCTCGGTGGACGAAAAGGGAAAACATGTCTTTATTTTGAAGTTTACTCTTTCTTTTCTTTAATTTCAAGAACATTTCTCAGTTGCATGTATTTTTCTTGGCTGTTTAATAATATATTTATCATCGAAACCCCGATTACATTTAAAAAACGAAAATGTCTGGACAGCAGCAGCAGCAACAACCAGAGGGAGCAAAAGTCGCCAAAAAGTCGCCAACTGATTTCCTGGAGAACATTCTTGGACGGCGAGTGTTTGTTCGACTGAATTCCGGAGTGGACTACAAGGGAGTGCTGGCATGTCTTGACGGATACATGAATATTGCGCTGGAGCAAACGGAGGAGTACGTCGAGGGGGAGCTGCGGAACCGGTATGGAGACGCATTTATTCGTGGCAACAACGTCCTGTATATCAGCACTGTCTAAGCTGTGGTAGCTTTTTATTTTCTGGCTGGATTAAGCAACCCCCATTCGATAAGATAATAATAATGTATAACCCTGGAATGGAAAAGTATACTTTGTTTGAAAAGGTCTTTTTGGCAATAGTCTGGTTTGTGTAAAGAAATTTTCTTTGAAGGGGAAAAATAATGTGAAAGCTGGCGTCATCACGTCTTTTCATTTTTTAAGATCTTGACTTTAAGACACGGAAAAATGCTGTTTGCATTTCCTTTAGCAGCACCTTTTTTTTTTTTAACCTTTTTCACATTTATTTTTCCATCGTTATAAAGTTGCGAATCAACATCTGTTTCATAATATTTTTGTACTTTGTACTCTGTTCTTGTTTTATTGCTTGTTCGGACCACACGTAAATGAAAAATGGAGTCTGAGCTTATCCAGACCTTTTGCGCGGCCACTGGCGCAGAGCCAGAAGTAGCCAGCAGATACTTACAAGTACGTTAGTTTCAAATCCAAATGGATCAGTTTTATTCTCACTTGCAAATCAGATGGCAGGTGAGGCTGGACAACGATCCAATCAGTTAGAAAGGAAGAAAAAGGGGGGTATAGGAATCTAATATTGTAATCAGTTTGTGTACGACGGTGAGTGTATTTTTTATCTTCCATTTCCCCTCAAATCATGTAGGTTGCTGACAATAACGTGGACAGCGCCGTTATGCTTTACTTTGACAATGACGGGATGCCGTTGAATAACCAGGATCGAGATACCGGCCCCAGTTCAGGGGGAGGCGGGCTTGCGCACTTGCAAGGAGACGAGGTGCGCGCTCCAATAGCAGCACGCAGCGACGTTCTTGTTGACGGAGGCGGATACAGCGCAGGATTCGATGATAGTATATATGACCCGCACTACAACAGACATTACCAGGACGGCGGGCAGCGAGCGGGCCCAGCAATGTCGTCGATATTCAACCAGCAGGCGAGTAGGGCGGGGCTGGAGCCGTTCAGAGACTTTGCTCAGGAGGCAGCGGATATTGCTGGCGAAACATCGACCGCATCGGGGCAGGCATCGCGACGCAGCCGTCTAGCAGAGCTATTCAAGCCACCATTCGACATCATGCACAACGGGACGCTCGATAGCGCACGGAGCGAGGCACAGGAAAAGGGCAAATGGGTTATAATCAACCTGCAAGACGTGTCAGACTTCAAGTGCCAGGCACTCAACCGCGATATCTGGCGCCAGGACATAATCAAGGCCATTGTGAAGCGCGACTTTGTGCTCTTCCAGCGATCCATCGATACCGCAGAGGGTTCGCGCTTGGCAAACATGTACGGAGTGAACGAGTATCCGTTTATTGCGGCCATTCACCCAAAGACCGGTGAGCTGAGAAGGCCGTTTACGCGCGTTGACCCGATGGCAGATATGATGGAGGATCTGACGAGCTTTATTGCTGACAACCCGATGATGTCTCGCAGGGGCAAAAAGTACAGCGGCAGTGAGGCCAGCACGTCCAGATCGGCTTCCAGAGCCACCACCACTACTACTACCACTAACACCACTTCTACTACATCGCGTATTATTGCTGGCATCCACAACATGTCGGAGGAGGACCAGCTGGCTGCAGCGATTGCGGCAAGCGAGCTTGAAAGCCGGCCATCGGGCCAACGCAGCAGCAGAGCTTCTGGCGGCCGGGTGGTTGTCATAGACTCCGACTCAGGCTCGGAGTTGGAGTCGGAGCCGGAGCTCGAGGATGCGGACAGCTACAGCGACATCCAGACGCTCAGCAGCTATGATGACGATGAGGATGATCATGATGATGAGGACGATGACTATGACCAAGTCAACAGTGACATGGATGTTGACGATGCTATGGCAGCACGCGGCAAGATGGCAGAGCAGACTGCAGCAAGCGTAGGGACCAGCGAAGAGCATCAGCTCCAGCAGACGCGGGCGGATGACCCGGATGCATGGTACGGGGCGCTTCCTTCGTCGGAACCGCTGGAGCCGGCGCCGGGATCGACGGTGACGCGCATCCAGCTCCGCCTGCCCAACGGCCAGCGCGTGGTCAGACGGTTCTCAAAATTCGACAAAGTGTCCGCCATCTTCCAGTACATCAAAGCATCGCAGCCTGGGGCGTCGGAGTCGTCGGATGTCCCCGAAATCATGTTCATGAACAAGCAGCTTTCCGAATGCGTCGGTCAGACCATCGAGGAAGCAAAGCTAACCAACGCATCGCTGGTTGTCGACATCTAGGCTTTCTTAATTCCAGTCGTAAATAAACAGAGAAAAGAACAGACCTCCCCCATCCCGCACTTGCGCTATAAAGAGAGAAATCCAACCTTTTTTTTTTCCTTTGTAACGCGAAGCTAAAAACGTAAACAATATTTTTCATGTTTTTTCTCTCTCGAGCAAGAATCTGCAAAGCTGGTTCTTGATGTTCGCAAGAGTCTCTTTGCAAGATCCGTTTCTTTTTCCCTCCTTCCTCTTTTCTCTTCTTGCTTCCTTCACTTTATTATTTCTGTTTCAATTTCACCTTTTACTTTTTGTTGACTCCCATCTGTTATTTGCCTGTTGTACTTTTTTCTCTTCAACTTTTATTGGCAATTCAGCACAGGAGAGTCGTTTTTTGTTTGCCGCCGTTTCAAATAACAATTTATTATTATTATTATTTTTTGCATTTCGAACGTCCTTTTCTCTACTTTTTTGTATTTCCCCTTTTTGCAGTTCTATAAAATGGTAAGCTTTTTGTTTTGTATTAGTTTATTTGCTAGGCGGCTTTTTTACACGTATGTTTGTTTGTTTGTTTATTGAACATATCTATTATCCTCTGCTGTAACTGCTGTGCTGTGTTGTTGTAGACCACTCCGCAAAACCCAAACGACCTCTTTACAAAGCAAGAGAAAATTGGACGTGGCTCCTTTGGCGAGGTGTTCCGAGGGTAAGCATAGAAATAAAGACTGCTAATGGGTAGATGTGCATGCTTTGGGCGTCCTGGCTTTTTCTTTCTATTTTTGAAAAAGGGCATTTTCAGTCACAAAACAATGCACTATACTTTCTCTTCTTCCTCTTCTTCTTATTGGGACTGGGGCAGGCTATACATCCAATCTTGTGCATGTATACCGTTTTATTATGGCATGTCGGCCAGACACCGCCAACTGACAATATCATAATACCATGTATGTCGATGTGTAGCTTGTAGCAGACACCATTAGATGTGATGCACACTCTCCGTATCGCTCATCATGTTTGTTCATTCTTTAGCTAAACATCACCTCCTCTTCCACCATCAACCTTATCCTACTATTTCTTGATTGATTGATTGATTGATTGATTGATTGATTGATTGATTGATTGATTGATTGATTGATTGATTGATTGATTGATTGTTCGTTGAAAAGCATAATAGATTTGAAAACCGCACGAAGCAACAGGTTGCTATTAAAATCATCGATCTTGAGAGCGCTGAGGATGAGATCGAGGATATCCAGCAGGAGATATTTATTCTGTCGCAGCTGGACAACTCGTCGGTGACAAAGTACTATGGATCGTACCTGGAGGGGTCGAAGCTGTGGATAGTGATGGAGTTCTGCGGGGGCGGGTCGTGTGCGGACTTGATGAAGCCCGGGAGGATATCGGAGAATTACATAGCAATAATCCTGCGCGAGATGCTTGTTGGGCTCAACTACCTGCACCACGAAAACAAGATCCACCGGGACATCAAGGCGGCGAACATACTGCTGACGAACCAGGGCCACGTGAAGCTGGCGGATTTCGGGGTGTCTGGGCAGATCACAGCCACGCTGACACGCAAAAACACGTTTGTTGGCACGCCGTTCTGGATGGCGCCCGAGGTCATCAAGCAGTCCGGGTACGACTACAAGGCGGACATCTGGTCGCTTGGGATCACGGCGATCGAGCTGGCCAAGGGCCAGCCACCCCATGCGGAGCTCCACCCAATGAAGGTTCTATTTGTGATCCCCAAGAACGAGCCGCCGGAGCTTGGCCCCGAGTACAGCAAGGTGTTCCAGGAATTCGTCAGCCTGTGTCTCAAGAAGGATCCCAAACAACGGCCTACGGCCGAGCAGCTGCTCAAGCACAAGTTTATCCGCTCGTCCAAGCGAACTGAGCATCTGACGGACCTGATCAAGAGGTGGCAGACGTGGAAGAAGACAGCACCCGAGAGCAACCGTGCTGCGGCAAAGGCCGAGGCCGACCGAGCGGCCGTTGAGAAGCAGCAGCAGGAGACGGATGAGCAGGTTGCGTGGGAATTCGATACGATTCGCCAGGCGTTGCCGCCGACGCCGCAGAAGAACCACCGCCCGCCGCCGCCGCCGGCGCGCCAGTCGATGATCCCAGGCTCGTCGACGCCAGCCAGTGCGGCCAGCAGCGCATCCAACCTGTCGGCGCTCCCTGCGCCGCCGCCAATTGGAGCCGGGAACGGCAATCGGTCGCGCAGCGGGAGCACGGCGTCCAACTCCAGCGGCCTGGGCGTCATCAGCGGCGGCGGCGGCGGGGCGGTGGCAGGCCGTGCGCACGGGAATTTTGGATCCAGCATTCCTCCGCCCAGCCCCATCATGCAGCAGCGGCATCTCAGCAACTCGAGCCCCGTGAACATGGCCAACGGGTCGCGGGCCAATCTGGGTGGCCCGGCGGGTAGCGATAGCCGCCCATCGTCGTCGCACAACAAGCTAAGCAACTCGCCATCGTCGTCGCGTCTCCAGCAGCAGCAGCGGGCGGCGGGAGGCGGCAGACAGAACACGCCCGAGGACCTGTACCACAACGTGCTGATGCCGACGCTGGTGCGGCTGGAGAAGCTCACCAGCAACACGCAGGCCAAGGCGGCGTACTGCACACTGGCTGAAACCATCCGTCGTCTGGAGCACGAGATCCCCGGAATCGCCGACGTCTTTTCAAAGGAGCTCACGCTGTCCGTCAACAAGTTCTACCAGAACTGGCGCGAGTAGCCTGGAAATAGCCTAACTAGCACAAAAACAAGTCTTTCATATTCGTTTCTTTCTCTTTGCGCCTTTTTGTTCTTATCCGCTTTTCCACCAGCTAAAATAGCCCTGGGGTAGTTTATTAACGTTGGCTGCTTTTTTGTTTTAGTTGTTGGAGAAACCCCACTAGATGTTGCTCCTCTTCTTCTTGCGGTTGCCTGTTCTGCGGACAACGTTCGGGTTCTTGGAGTTGCGGCCAACCATGGGCATTCCGCGCGCATCGGTGGCCACGCCAAATCCCTTGGGATTGGCGGCGGCGCCCAGAAGCAGGTCGGGGATGAAGTCTGGGTCCGTCAGCATTCCAGCAGCACCAGCGACGCCGGCCCTCTTTGCCTCCCTGGTCTGCTTGTACTGCATGGCGCGCAGGTAGGCCTTGTCGTCGGGTCTGGTGATGACGTCGGACCTCTTGTGCGGGCCGCCGTGTGCCTGTGGGAGCGAGTAGATTGTGCCACGCAGATTGTACTTGTAGTTGGCGCGCAGATGGACGTTGAGCTGGCCGTCGGGCCCCGTGGAAACGGCGCAGCGTTTCAGCGTGGGGTGGCCGCAGGCGGGACAGAACTGCGTGGCCATGGCGCGGGTGACGTGGCCGCACGCATGGCACCGCAGCACCCATGTGCGCAGCCTGCGGATGCGCGCGCCGTCGGGCGTGACCAGCCCGACTCCCATTCCCAGCAGCACGTTCTGCATTGCAAAGTCGGATGTCGCGCACGCTACCGCCAGCGGCTTGGCGGCCTCGGCGGCGGACGCCCGGGTGTCGCGGATCCCCGTTGCGCTGGCCATCTGGTGCCTCTTCACGTTCGCTGGCGTGATCCACGTGCCGTTGGAAAAATCGTCCACCCGTCTGGTGCGCGGCTTTGCGCGCGGCCTGCGCGCGGCCACCTGCCACCCGCCGGCTTCTTCCTGTTCCTCCTCCTCTTCGGACCCAACCTCGAACTCGTCGCGGGCCGCACTACGCAGCACAGCCTCGGCGGGCTCGTCGGCGGCAGCCGGCGGGTGATCAGCGGCAATCGCCAGGCTGTCCATCTTCGTCTCAATCGCATCCTCCTCCTCCTCCTTGTCCTGCTGGGCTCCAGCACGCGCACGGTCGCTGGCGCCAGGATACGCACCGCCACCGGGGCTCAGTCTCAGATTGGCCATCCCGTTGGCCTGCCTCTCCAGCATGACGGCCAACGCAATGGCCTTGAGGTCCGCCAGCGCCAGCGCCGAGAAGTCGCCCGAGCGTCTGGCAAACGCGTACACCGCGTCGACGCTCTCCGCGTCCGGCTCCATCACCCGGATCCCGTGGTGCAGGTCAAGCTGCTCGTACCGGTCCCGCGCGGCCTTGCTACGCAGTTCCCTGTACACCTCGGGAATCGTCACGAACCTCCTGGCTAGTGCGTCCACTGCTAGTCCCTTGATCAGCACGTTTGTGTCCACCACCAGCGTTGCCACTCGCTTGCCATCGTTGTTGTCTGGTGTTCCGTCGGTACCACTGGTTGGTTGGTTCGCCTCTTGGTGCTGCTGCTGCTGCTGCTGCTGCTGCTCGTTGGCCGCGGGGATGGCCTCGGCGCCCGGTGTGCTACGGGGTTCTGTGGATACTGCTGACATCTCTTAATACCTCCCGCTTTGGCTGTCTGTACAATTTATACACCTGACTGATCCAGAAAACAACACATTCAAAAGCATAAATGAAGAATAAGGGGTTTCCAGAGCTTTGAACCTTTTTTTTGCTTTCTTTCTTGCCCAACAGCTGGAAAAAAAAAAAAGAAAAAAGGCTCCTGATCACGCCCGGTGATCCGAATCTCCGGATCAGCCGTCTGCTTTTTTTAGAAACCCAAAATACTGCAAACTGGAGTATCTGGATACATAAGCTGACATCGACCTGTGGAGGGGAACCTACATCGGGTCTTGTCCATGATATTAAGAACATTCATGTGCATGTTAGCTTTATGACGTAAACAAAGCCAGTATCATTTCCAAAAACACCCTGCCTTTTGCATTCTTCTGTTTCGTTGTACACTCCTGGTAGAAGAGCGCCAGACAACTCTTGGGCAATGACGGGATCGACCTGGGTTCTCTGGTGGAAGGACGCGCAGGGCACGGCGTCGCTGGGACTGCTCCAGGAACGGCTCTTGCGCGGACTGCGCGCCAACCTCAGGGGACGGTGGAGCATGGACACGAAGCTCTTCCACTCAACACACAACTTTGCAGACCAGCAGAACATCAAACTGCCCAGCAGTAGCCAAGACCGCATGCGACGGAGGGGAGAAGTAGAGGCCCGCGGAATGGTGGGAGGCACAGCTAGCGACCAGTCCATGTACCTCGTGGTGCGCGGACAGGGCGCGGCAAGACGGCAGTTCTACGTGATGGCCAGCAACCGGCTGGTGGTGGAGACGGAGCCCGAGATGGAGGCCGTGGTGCTCCGGCTGAAGAACCTGTGGACGCCGCGGCAGGCGGCGCGTATCGAGGGGTACAGCTACGAGGGCGACGACTGGGTCATCCGTACCGGCAACCTGATGGTTGGCACCAGCTACAAGGGCCTGGTCATCGAGATCAATTACCTCCCCTGCTCCAACCCCGACCAGACGCGCGGCCTGATGCGCGAACTCCTGCTGATGATCCTCCCGCCCGACGCGCACGTCGATGCTAATATCGGCGTTGATTACGCGCGTGCTGGCCTTGATCCGAACCGGATGACCGAGTGCCATACCGCCTACCAGTACGTCCATCTGTTTACGCAAAGCAGTTTGCTGTAGGACGGGGAGGGGGAGAGAGTCATAATGTCATATTCTTTTATTTTCATTTTCACTTGCTTGTCTGCTGCAAACTATATATTATGTTGTTGCTGGATACACGGAGGGAGTCATATGCCTGTTCCGATCCATGAGAAACAAGCATTGCAAGAGACAGTGCGGTGTGGCACAATGTCTAGTCGCCACCACATGTTCACATACATTGTTGCGTTAATGTATTTCTTTTGGCAACACCCGAGATGCTGCGCAATGAATATAGCCATTCTACGCCAAGAGAGAGAGAGAAAGAAGGAGTTGAGTGAACGTTAGACTTTATCAGCTTACTGCCTTTGTTTTGTCAAACCCACTCACACGTCAAAGCCTAAAAGAATGCAGTCATATTACCGGTATATCTCTACTTGCAACAGCTGCCACCGAAATGTCTGCTGCGTTATTTCTTTCCTTTGCCTTTTTACGTCATCTAAATAGATAGCCTTACTTGATAATAAGAACCTACATGTTAACATTTGCATATTCCTCCATCGGATAGACCTACACAGCAAATGGAGCCTGGCGACGCTGGACCCAGCAGCAGCAACGGCCGGAACATCACCGCACGCCACCGGACATCCATCATCTCCCTCCAGGAAAACAACACCGGCGATTCTGGAAAACCATCCTCCCTGCACAGCAGCAAATACCCAGCCGAGGTTGCCAGCGCCAAGGAAGAAAACGCCCACAGTGGCGATGAGCAGCAACCTGCCAGACTTCAGCGCAAGCTCAGGGGCCGTCAGATGGGCATGATTGCGATCGGCGGGACCATCGGCACGGGGTTGTTCATCGGGAGCGGAACAACACTATCTGAAGCAGGACCCGCCGGTTCGCTGGTAGCATTTGTAGTGATGGGCTCAATGGTTTATTTTGTGTGCACGTCGCTGGGGGAGATGTCGACATTCATGCCGACGTCCGATCCGTTCAACCATTTTGGCACCCGGTTCCTCGACCCCTCGCTCGGGTTCGCGCTGGGCTGGACGTACTGGTACTCGTGGATGCTCACCGTTGGCTCCGAACTCGTTGCCTGCGGCATGGTTGTGCAGTACTGGCTCCCGCACGTAACCGGCGTGATCTGGAGTCTGATCACGGTTGCCGTTATCTTCGTGTTCAATGCCATTTCGGTGAGAGGGTACGGCGAGGCGGAGTTCTGGATGTCTGCGCTCAAGGTTCTGACCGTGATCGTGTTTTTCGTTGTTGGCATACTCACTGTTACGGGCGTTGCTGGCGGGGATTACATAGGCGGTCGGAATTGGCATGTCGAGGGCGCACCGTTTAGAGACCACATTGTTGGTGTTCTCAAGGCATGCATTGTGGCTGCCTTTTCGTTCCAGGGAACAGAGATTGTTGGAATCACTGTTGGCGAGTGCGAAAACCCGCGTCGCGATGTGCCGCGTGTCATCCGGTCTGTGTTTTGGCGCATCCTTCTGTTCTACGTCTCGTCCATCCTTATCATCGGCTTGGTGATCCCCAACACCGACAAGAACCTTGCAAACGCAGGCGGCGCCAGCGATGTTGCCATCTCGCCGTTTACGATGGTGTTTGAAAAGGCGGGCGCCCGGTGGGCTGCGGATCTGATGAACGCCATTGTGCTTGTCACCGTGCTGTCGGCGGGAAACTCCGGCCTGTACGCGTGTACGCGAGTAATGTGGGTTCTGGCAAAGGAAGGAAAGGCGCCTCGGTTGTTCCGTAGGGTAACAAGGAAGGGCGTCCCCATCTGGTGTCTGCTGTTCACTGCTTTCTGCTCAACCGTGGTGTTCTGCGTCTCGTTGGCCGGCAACCAAAAAGTGTATGTGTTTCTGATCAACCTTTCGGGACTCTCGGGCATCATCTGCTGGCTGGGCATCTCGTTGTGTCATTGGCGGTTCCGTCGCGCATACGTCGCGCAGGGCCACGATCCCAGCCACCTGCCTTACCGTGCGGCGTTTTTCCCGTTCGGTCCCATCTACGCGTTCTCCTTGCTTGCAATCATTATGGTTGGCCAGGGCTACAGCACAATCTGGCCCACGTTCGATGCCTCTGGCTTTGTCTCCACGTATCTTGCCATTCCGCTGTTCCTGCTATTCTGGCTGACGTGGAAGTACGTGAAGAAAACAGAGTGGGTCAGGCTGATGGACATTGATCTGGATACGGGAAGCATCATCGAGATGGAATGCAACGGCGACATTAAAGTTTTTCCTCCTGCTAATAATCCTAAGCAGAGCCAGTGGAAAAAGTTCTTGCGCTTTATTAGTTGCAAAAAACGGGTAGTATAGGAACAATCACTTTATTATAGAACTAAAAGCGTAGAAACACCTACTATTATATAGACAAAACGGTTGTAAATGGAAAAAATAGTGGCCATGCTTGCTTAAAGTTTTCTCGGTTGTAAAGTAGCCAAGAAATATCCAGGGTTTATTAGCTTATTCTTGCGGGTGAGCGAATAAAGTCGTCATTTCTCTTGCGTCGCATAGCATTTCTAACTACCTGTGCCTTAATTGCGTTATCGTATAGAGCCATCATTTCAGGGGATTTGTAAGATCTTCTTGGAGCCCCATCATTCGCAGGATTTCTCTCTACCGGCTGCTTTGAATCTGACGTATTGGCAGTAGACATTTGTGTTTAGTATGCAATCTAGACAAGAGAAAAGATATAGATATAAGCTAATGACAAAAAACATTTTATTGAAAGAGGGCAGGGGTTTATATATGTTTTATATGCTAATCGGTGTATGCGTAGCAATGCTCATTTACATTATTGAATATACCAGTGTGGCAGAATGCCATTATGTGGAAATCTTTAAAAATACATTATAAATTAATCGAATGCTAAATGCATACCACGACTGTACATGCTTCATTGGTTTCCACTAGATACACGGAATTCCCTCCTATTCAGACGCTATTTTACATGCTAATATGAAATACTTATTCTCAGAAATGCTTTAAATTTTTGTACATATCTTTATTAAGCGGGTCATGGGGAGCCGTTGGGCTTTGCGCCTGGTACTGGTTGCTTGGATTGCTGTTGTTCATATCGTCAATTGCTGTGGCTGCGCGTCCATAGAACGCAAACCCAGCAACAAGGTTGTTTGCTGGCCACCCAGCATCCGTCCACGCCTTGATGGCGGTGTTGAAAGACACGCCAGATCCATTGGCAAAGTCTGTATCAAGTGGTGCATTAGGACCTGTCACCTCATCCCATGGACCGTTCATGTCAAACTGCATCAGACTTACATAATCAACGTACTCTGCAAACTCACTGATGTCCGTACTTGGTTTCCCATCCATGTCAAACGGCTGGATCCGCACAGCCATAGTAACCAGCTTGTGCCCGTTGAACCTACTGTCCAACTCTGCACGCAGTTTCTTTAGGAACGCAAGGTAGTTGTAGGTATCGTTAGCTGGGTCGATGGTATTTACCCTGCACCCTAAGCGTCCTGCATACTTCCAGTCAAAATCCACGCCAGCCAACCCGTTTGTCTCAATAAGGCCAGCTATCTTTGTCACAAATGTGTTGGACAGCACCTCACCTGCAACGACCTGTGAAAAGTTTCCCGATCCATTCCATCCGCCCACCGAAACCAACAGCTTGACATCGCCATTAATGGTACCTACTTGTTCCTGTATAGACTTTATCGCATCCTGGTAATTAAACTCGACCAACCCGTCCTCCATGAAACTGGCAAATGCCACGTTTATATGCATGTACGCATTAAAGTTAATATCACTGGCGGCTACTTTCTTCCATCTAGGATAAAACCCCACCAGAACCTCTGGCTTGGCTGCAGCCGGTGCAGTTTGTCCAAAAAGGTTGCCAACACCGATAATAATTGCACACAAAATAATGTTCATTTTCATAACTGTATAAGTATAATGTTTAAATGTACTAGAAAATAAGCAAAAGGAAAAAGCAATAATAATAACAAAAAAATCCACCTACTTTTACTTCACGCTAAATTTAAACTTTTATGTCTGTACTCTTAATAGGGTTATAGAAAAACCTCCATTCTTTTGTCTTGCGGCGAGAAACAAGGTGCTGCATCTCCGAATCACTTTTCAATTATTCATTGTAAACACAAGCAAGTGCTGGTTGAATTTCCGTTGCCAGACAAATCAGAGAATCCGTTTGCTTAAGTTTGCAGGAAACCACATTCCTATATTCTTTTGTTTTAGTGTTCTTCATTAATGGGGAAAAGGCAGCAAGGAACGATTAGATATCTTGTTAATACGTTTCGGAGTTTATTTACAGAATGCTTTAATGAATAAAATGTTGTGATGTTTTTCATTAGAGTACAATCAACAGTCAACATGTTTAATGATGTCCGCCATCAAATACGTATCTAATAAACCAAAACGTTGGGGAAGTCAGATAAGTGGAATGTGCGTCATAGCATGCATTTGTTTATATTAGCTTTATATGCCTACAGATATAACAACCAACTTATTTGACATCATTTGCAAACAAATCAGTATCATACTCGGACATTGGTTCTATTCTTATTTTCTTTGGGGCTGTGTGGAATACTAGGCTTCAGACACGGCTTGATGGGGAAAACAGCTCTTACAGGGACTAGCCATTTGAATATATAATGTGTACTCTCTTCTTCAACACAAGTCATTATTACAGCTGCTTGCATACCCTTTCCAACACTGCATCTAAATCTCATTAATTTTGCATATCACTCTATTACAGGCCAACACATAGGAAGCAATTTGTAATTTGTAATTTGTAATTTGTAATGGCAAACAATTCAGACAGTAATTGTGAATTATGCGCTGCGCAATACACCTATCTCTCCAAACCCGGATCAAGAAAAATTCAGAATGGTGTTAGATTTGCAAAGTGTTCTAGCCACAGAGGTGCACAACCTTCTTTAGAAGAAATTGAAAATACAATTAAGAAACAGACAGTGGAAGTAGAATTACAAATAAAACCCGTACCAAACCCATTAAGCAGCACTGCCAGTTCTTCGAAATTAGGAAAATCTCATCCAAATACCCTTTTAAGCCGTTTATCTTTTTAATACCCCTTAGTTTTTCATATATTAAAATTGGATAGGCATGGATACACAATTAACAAACTGTTTATTTTTATTATATTAGCATATAATAAAACAAAGCAGTTGTACAGTTTTATTGCTTGTATCAATATGAATTAAATATGTTAACGTAAAGTAGCACAAGTAAAAAGCCAGGGTGTGCTGAACAAAGAATGGCAACTATAAAATTATCATGTGCTTCAGCATCACAAGGTTTGAATAACTTGGCTGTCTAATACACTCCAACACTGAGAGTTAATTTAGCATAGCAATTAATTAATTATATTTAAAGATTCAAATCATGTTATACTACGTTTCCAAATGGCGATTTTTGCAAGCTACATCTATACATTTTTAGCACTGTCAACAGAAACAGGAAACAGATGGCTTTGTACAAACATGGTATATTTTAATATAACAACTGGGATTTGCTCAATGATCTTTTCTCTACTGTCTGAAGAGTGTGAACATTTCCACTTTTATATCCATTTCCATATGTTTTAGCTAATTTTTTATTTGCTATAAGAGCATCTTGCAAATTTTCCATAAAATTCTAGTCTCTTCTCTCCAAACTTATTTTTCACTATAAGAATTTACAGCGCATTATCTATTATCTTCAGTTTTAAGAATGTCTGCCATTTGGACGCATCTGATGCAAATAAACGCGCCAGACAAAGAGCTTGTTAGTCCTATCGCTAATTGTGCACTTGTCTTCTCTGCATTTTACATTGCCCTTAGAAGCAAAAAGGCAGCCACTAATACCACTAATGTTGTAGCCCAGTGCTGTAATATGCTTCTATGTGTTCTTGCTTTTGAAAACTGCACCACTTGGGTTGACTATTTAGAGCTTTTAGCTATCATGGCTATGCGACTTTTTACCCTTTCCTCCTCAGGGTACTTCTTTTACCAAGCTGTTAACTTTGCCAACGTTTACCAAATTCTAAAAGTAATTGACTCTAAAAATCCTAATAATGTTGTTCGCATTTGCTTGCACGCCTATCTCTCATCGTCTCATTTGGATTCATATACAAACACTGTCTTACATACCATAAAGGACCTGCTAATGTACACAAAAGAACGTCAATTGCTGAGATTGTCATGGACTCGCAACATTGTAAAAAGTGATCTTGGAGAGTTGCCAAAACACATGCGTCTAGGTACACTAACAAAAGAATTCAAGTATGACGTAAATGAACCAATGTTTCTAATTCGTGCCATTGTTAGAATGGTTTGGAGGCCCATGATTCCATTTCACATACTTGGATCTCTTCTTGCAATATTCGAGTCTCTAGATTTTCTAAGAAACAGAGACATTCTAAACATGTTGGATTCTGCTGCGTTCAGCTGGAACACACTATATAAAACCATAATAATGGGATTTGTTATAGATATTATGACATCCCAAATATGGCGTGTGGAATCTTATATAAGCGAAGAAACAGACAGAGTTAGTCGAGCCCTAGAGTTTGAGCTGTTCCATCTTCCGTTAACTAGTATGAAACATTTTAGACAAAGCGACTATGGCAGCTCAAACTCTCTAATTAGCTCAATAATGAGCAAGATAGATCGCACACAGGCAATGATAGCCATATTGCCAAAGGCTGTTACACAAATTACATTACTTTACATGCAAGTTGGTTGGTTTATGTTTACACCAGTGGTGGTTAAAATGACGATATTTGGGGTTTCAAAAATTTTAACACTAGTGCTTGGCCCATCATATGGATATTTTGGATATAGCTATCCTGGCAATAATTATTTTAATACCAATGAAATATACCACAACATCAGATCAATTAAAATGTTTGGCTGGGAGCGTATGTATCTTGATCCCAAATTAAAAATAAATGATGACCCTGATTTTGCAGAAGATAAACTTCCATGGTATTCGCCAATTGCAAATGGAGCATGGTTTATTCTCGAACTTGTACAAGATGTATCCTATGAGCTTTCTACTTGCTTATGCATATATTTATATTGCAGGTATGGTAAGCGAGGATCTACTTTTTCGAATGCAGATGTTTATAATATCACTGATATTTCATCATCCTTGGAATCCAAACTATTGCAAATGTATTATTATTTTGGTTCTATAAAAGATACGGTTGCAAATATATATGAGGTAGAAAAAATCTTAAAAGGCAGTCCCACTGATGCTTTGCCACACAGTATGAATAAAAATGTGGAGCCAGTCATTACAATAGATGATGGTGAATTTAAATGGGATTTTAAAACATTGGCTGCAAAGAATGTATCATTTACCGCAAAGCCCGGAGATCTGGTTGCCGTTGTCGGCAAAACAGCTTCTGGCAAGTCATCGTTGTTATATTCGCTATGCAGTGAGGTTGAGATGACCAATGGAATAGGTCTAGTGAATGGCTCAGTTGCATATGTTGAGCAATCTCCGTGGATTATGAGCGGTACATTGCGCGACAATATTCTGTTTGGCAGAGAGTTTGATGAGGAGTACTACAATGAGGTTATTTACGCATGTGCACTCGATACTGATATTAAGGGGTGGAAGGATCGTGATTTGACAACGATTGGAGAAAGAGGAATAAACATTTCGGGTGGCCAAAAGACAAGACTAGCTTTGGCCCGTGCTCTATATTCCAAGGCCGATATATACATACTAGATGATCCACTTTCAGACATTGACGCACATGTAAAACGGCATATTCTTGACCATGTTATAATGAGCACGGGTATGCTTAAAGACAAAATCCGCATTGTGTCTTCAAACGATGACAAGATTATTCCTTATTTCAACACAATACTTACAATGGATGATAGTTGTGTTTCTATGACCAGTCAGTTGGCAAGGAAATACCAATCGTCGTCACCAAGCCCAATGCATAAAGAGTATATTCACAGTACTGATACTGCCAATGTTGCTAATTCTAAGCAAGCTTCAGATGCAGAAACTGATACTACAACAGCTAAACACAAGGTGTCAAGCAACATTACGTATATTCTTGAGCTGTGTGGGTTGCCTCTTTTAGCATCGCTTGCGTTTCCTCATTTCTTTGATCCAATTAGAAACCATATTTTCCATGGGCTGGAACTCGACGCGCTAAATGCCAATACAAGAAATATTGACATAAATAACGATAGCCCTGCCCTAAGACTGGTATATATTGAAATAGTCAAACGATTCGTTTCAACTATCTCTTATCATGTCACCAACAAAATAGAGACGCCCATATTTAATAATATGTGTAACAAGGTTCAACCTTTATTTGGCAAAAGTCTTTTATATGCACCATTGTCATTTTATGATAGCAAGCTCCGCCAGCAAATAGCAGCTGACAAGAATGAAACAGATGATATAATATTTAGCTTAAAATCCATTGCTATCGATATTACAAGTACCCTTCTAACTTCAATTCTAGATGTCTACAAGATTTGGACATATAGACCACAGCTACTACTGGCTACTCCATTTTTAATTGCAATGGAAATGACTGAAAATGTTTCATTAAAACCATTAGAAAACTCGCTTAACAAAATCCAATCCGACGCATATGTGGAGGGTGGAAGAATTAGCGATATAATTGCAGACGGTAAACACCTTATAAGAATATATGGTGTTGGCAAGCACTTTACAGAAAAGTATATTAACAGTATTGATGAACAAATGAGTATTGAATTACCAACTACCAATTTGAGAGACTTTCAATCTCTTATTAGTAATACTTCTGACGAAATTATATTGATGCTGTGCAAACTCTGCCTTGTGTTTGTCAGTAGTTATAAACAAAAAAGATTAACTTCGGGTGATTACATTACATACAGACACTTGGTCGATAATCTCATAGTTAATATAGCGAGGTTAACAAATGTTCCCAACAGTATTCAACGTTTGTCTAAACAAATCAGCCTGTTGAGAGAATACACCAATGCAGAACAGGAGACGCTATTTGATGACAATTCATTAAATCCAGAGGGTGTTTGGCCAACAGGTGGAAAAATTGAATTCAGGGATTTCAGTATGAAGTATAGAGAAGACCTAGAGTATTCTCTTAAAAACATCAACCTTACAATTAATCCTGGTGAAAAAATTGGGATTGTTGGCCGCACAGGTGCTGGCAAATCATCTATTGCACGTGCGATTTTCCGACTGATAAACAACAAGCTTTGCAGTGGATCGATTACTATTGATGGCTATGACACTGGAAAAATGGATCTTGGATATTTGCGTCCAAAGCTCGGAATAATTCCGCAGGATCCAACATTGTTCAATAGCTCATTCAAGAAAAACTTTGACCCGCTTGAAGAATACAATATTGAAGATATCTGGGCTGGAGTAGTCAAATGTGGCATAACAGAACTGGTACAGCCGAAAAGAAATCCAGAAGATGAAGCTACCAATGAAACGAGGGAAGATTATCAAAACAGAAATATCCAAAAGAACATTGACAAGTGGGACAAGGAATATAAGGATGCAACGTGGCCGCACAAGCTGTTCATGCTATTGTTTTTAACAAAACCAAAGCTGTTCAAAAATGACAATAGCTACATTCGGAAAGTTAAACATGGCCTTGATAAAACCGCGTATATGGAGTATGACTTTAGCAATGGCCAAAAGCAGCTCTTTAGTCTTTGCCGCTTAGTCATACGTCAACACAAGCTGATTGTTCTGGATGAAGCAACATCAAGTGTCGATTTGGATATTGACCAAGAAATGCATAATCTCATTCGCTCTGAATTCAAGGACTCTACTGTCTTGACTATTGCCCATCGACTGGAGACAATTATGAAAAGCGACAGAATAATTGTCATGGACAAAGGCCAGATTGCAGAGATAGGGTCTCCAGAAGAGCTATTGGAAGCAAACGGCCTCTTTAGCGAGTTGGTAAAGGCCAACGATTTTGGAGAATAATCATATGGTATTACCAAAGGTTATCAGAGTTTTTGCCCTTATCACTGTTTATGATAGGATGTGAGAAGTTGAATTGCTAATCTATTTATTAGAGAATGAGAGAAGCCAAATACTACCATGTTTTTCTAGCAGGATGGGGCAAGAATCCACACCGCTCACCAGGTTGAGCAGTGGTTTGGTGAGCAGGAGTTACAGGTGTTGGAGCGACCAGCCTACAGTCCAAATATCAATTATATTAAGTACATTTAATGAATTAGGAAACAGAGGATTGCAACCCGCCTTCCAGGTTCCAGGTTGGCGGAGGAAATGAAGGCCATCATCGCTGATGTTTAGGAGAATATTACCATTAAGACTATGGGGCTCTACTTTGCAAGCATGTCCACCATACTCAGAATAATAATAACCAATAACAAGGGTGAGTTCACTGAATTTTTAATTCCACGGGATTCTAAAGCAACTTGATGTTGTAATTATCTATCGTATGATTTAACTGGTGTAGAGATCAAAGGATTCAGAAAGCCCGACCTTCTCTCTAGATTCCAGCTTAGGATTCTGGTTGGCTTATTTTAGCCATTTTAGATACCAAACATACTCTTTATATCACCACATTAACTATTTAGCTTGTAAATTTGCCATATAAAGATGTTAGAAAGGAGATTCAGTATTTGGAACGATCATGGAAACTTCATCTGATTCCAAGCCTGAAGGGAAATAATGGCTGGTTTCAGAAATCAGGAAAAAATGGAAAACAATCGAAAGGTGAAGATTGAACGATCACCAATGTGCTGTTATAAAAACGGCGTCAGACAAGCACACGTGTCATGTGATCTATTAGTCTTATCACTCCCATACGTTATTAATAAATATTAGAACATAGTGTAGTTGTGGTCATCGTTTATGAAACACCTTGTCCAATAGTTGCATTGCGTTGTTCTACATGAATTAATCTGTATCTGCTAGTTATTTGCTGTTCTAAAAGCGCTACTAGAATGGAGTTTACCCTGGGAAGAAAGAAGCGGGAGGCGGCAGCTCGGGCCGTGCAGACCAGAGACGACATTGAAAGCGAGGACGAAAAGGCCGAATATGTGAATCCGTTTGGCAAAGCCCTCACCAGCAGCAGCAAAGCATCTATACCAGCATCAGGACACAGAGTGCCAAAGGACAACAACGGCCGGAACAGCAGTAGCCTGGCTAACAACAATGCCTCCAACACGTCACTGCCGTACGGCCGTGCAGCCCTCGATGGCAAGACCCCGAAGGAACCGCTGTCGGTGGAGGAGGCGCTCAGGATCAGGAAACAGCAAGCGGAGCCCGACCGGCCGGTGTTTCTAAGCAAGCAGCAGAGGGCGCAGGCGGCGCTTGAGCGCAGGCGGCGTGAGGCCGATGAGATGAGAAGACGTCGTGAGGCGAAGGTGCAGGAACTATCGGCGACCACCATCAATGGTGGAAGGAGCGAGGAGCACGCGCGTGAGTCGGGCGAGCGAAGACCGAAACAGAGTCGGAGAGACTCGCGCAGCCCTGCCAGACACAGGAGACAGTACCACGACCGTGACGAGCCGCGCGGATCGGGCCGTAGGGCTGGGCGGCATGCGCGGGACAGCGGGAGCGAGAGCGACGATGATTACAGGCGGACAGGCGGACGCAGCGGTGGTGGTGACTTTTATCGGCCCTCATCACGTCCACACAGCGACAGAACCAGATCACGGTCACCCCCTGCGACTCCGCAGAGACAGACAACCGGTGCAAAAGACAAAGAGGCGTTTGAGTTTATTGGGAACCAGAGCACGGACGGAACAGGCGATCGTGTGCTCACTCAAAAGGAGCGCGAGGCGATCCGGCGTCGCTATTTGGTCGGCGACCAAGCGCCGTCGAGAAGCATGCGGAAGCAGAGCAGTCGCAAAGTGGTGTTTGACTGGGATGCCAGCGAGGACACGTCGCGCGATATCAGCGACCTGTACGAGAACAGGCACCATTTCCACCAGCTATTTGGCCGTGGCCATGCCGCTGGCGTTGACGAGGCCGAGCAAGAGCGGTTGAGGAGCTCGTCGAAAAAGAGCGCCTTACGTGGCAGTGCATCTTTCTCGGCTGCTGTGGAAGAAGGGATTGACGGGATTTCGCAGGAGGACAAGGAGCGGATGCAGCGGATTCGCGAGCGTCGGAGGCAGCGCGAGCTCAAGACAAAATGGGATGAGCGGCACTGGAGCGAGAAACCCAAAAACGAGATGCGCGACCGCGATTGGCGGATATTTAGGGAGGACTACAGTATCTCGTGCAAGGGCGGAAGTATCCCGCATCCGTACAGATCGTGGGACGAGAGCAACATTCCCGACTCGATTCTGCGTGCGGTTGACGATGTTGGATACCGTGAGCCGACACCGATCCAGAGACAGGCGATTCCAATTGGCCTGCAGAACCGCGATCTGATTGGGATTGCCGAGACCGGAAGCGGGAAAACAGCGTCGTTTCTGATCCCCATGCTTGCGTTTATCATGGCGCAGCCACGGCTGACCGAGCGCAACATGGCGGACGGGCCGTATGCGCTGATTCTTGCGCCAACGCGCGAGCTGGCGCAGCAGATCGAGGCGGAGGCGCTCAAGTTCGCGCGCCGCCTCGGGTTCCACTGCGTGTCGATAGTCGGCGGACACGATATTGAGAAGCAGGCGTTTGCGCTGCGCAACGGGGCGGAGATCGTCATTGCCACGCCCGGACGTCTGCGCGACTGCCTTGACCGGCGAGTGCTTGTGCTCAACCAGTGCACGTATGTAGTGATGGACGAGGCCGACCGGATGATGGACATGGGCTTCGAGGACGATGTGAACTTCATTCTGTCGGCGCTTCCGGTTTCCAACAGAAAGCCCGACGATTACGAGCGCTCCTCTGCCGCTGGCGATGGGTTCAAGTTCCGCCAAACCACAATGTTCTCGGCCACCATGCCGCCGGCCGTCGAGCGCATTGCGCACAAGTTCCTGCGCAAGCCGGCCACGGTGACCATTGGCACGGCTGGCAAGGCCGTCGACACTGTTGAGCAGCGCGCCGAGTTTGTCACGGGCGACGAGAAGCGCAAGCAGCGGCTGCTGGGCATTCTGCGGAGCCACTCCGAGTCCCCGCCATTCATCATCTTTGTCAACCAGAAGAAGAACGTCGATCTCCTCGGCGCCGAACTGATGCGCACAAACTACGCGGTGGTTACGCTGCACGGAGGCAAGACGCAGGAGCAGCGGGAGCAGGCGCTGGCCAAGCTGCGCAGCGGAGACGCCGACATCCTGGTGGCCACCGATGTGGCCGGTCGCGGTATCGATGTCAAGGATGTGTCGCTGGTGGTCAACTACGATATGGCCAAGGATATCGAGAGCTACACGCACAGGATTGGCAGAACCGGGCGGGCTGGCAAGCGCGGCCTGGCAATCACCTTCCTGAATCCCCTCGACGATCGTGATGTGCTCTACGACCTGCGCAAGATGATTGCTGCTTCGCCTGTGTCGCGGTGTCCGCCAGAGCTTGCCAACCACGAAGCCGCCCAGGCGCCCCCGTCGCTTGTCAAGGCTGCTGCTGCTGCAAAGTGAGTGAAATACCTAGTCATGTGCTGGGTGGAGCGGAACGGTTTGGGCGGAATGGGAATGTCGTGCTTTTGCTCAAAAGTGAGAGGCTCCCAAAGCGAGGGTGATTAACGATTAACCACAAAAAGAGCTCTTCTTTTTTGTTTCAGTTCAGGTGACTGACTGGACACGCATGTTATTGACACGCGCTGGCCTTTTTTGTTTTTTTTGTTTCGCTGCGGCTATGGAAGAAGGAAAGGGAGGTCAAGCTTTGCTTTATGCCTTCCTTTTCCATACTCTTTTACTCCGCATTTTTGAGTTTTCGGGGAGGGGCTGTTTTCCATTTCATTCCATTCTGTCATCGTCGGAAACAAACAGAAGCAGTTGTTATTTCTCTGTTCCACTTTTTTATATATTTTATATTCTAAACTTTTCCCACTCCCAGTCTGTATGTTAGCTATTTTCTTTCTGCTTTATTCTCTTGTAACCTCGGGGGCCTTTTTTCTCTCTCAGCCTTCACTTCTTCTCTCATTCATGCTTGCAGTCTGGTCTGTTGTAAGGGGGATTGCGAGGACAACTTAAAGAACAGAAAGTGGCACGAATTTATCTAAAGGCTCAACTCATTTTCTTTAGCTTCTTTTGAAAAAGAAAAAGGACTGAAAATACCACCCTTCCTTCTTTTTTCCCCACTCCTTTTTTGTTTAGCTATATCTTTGTACTTTTTTCTTTTTTCTTTTTCCACAAATTCACAGCTTGCATTTCTAAATGCCGGAAAATGAACGTGGTTCAAGTAGCGTCTCGCCTCGGCAGCGTGCAACGGTGATTATTGGCGACTATGAGCTGGGGTCGCAGATTGGCCGTGGTTCCTTTGCCACTGTATACAAGGGTGTCAACAAGGTATGCCATTATTTATTGCCAATTGCATTTGAAGAAGGGAATTCTGCTTCTTGTATAGAGAAGCATAGTTTAGAAGTGGAGGGGGTTTCTTGATGGAGCTCTGCTAGCACTCGCTGGACTACGTGTGATTTATTGCTCCGTTCTGCGCAGAGCACCGTGCTGTCTCTGTTGCCACTATGCCGGAAAGCATAAAAACTGTACACGTCACACATATCTAGATTACGAGTATATGCAACATAATGCAACCCATGCCTAACTCTGCTGCCCATTGACAAGTACCAGCTTTTTTTACTAACAATTGCTGGTGTGTATTTTTTGTATTCTGTGCCTGGATGTAGAAGACGAACACGCTGGTTGCAATAAAGTCAGTTGTTCGGTCATCGCTCACCCGGCGTCTTTTGGAGAATCTAGAAACCGAAATCAACATTCTGCGCACAGTAAAGCATCCGTCCGTGGTGGGTCTGATAGACTGTCTCAAGTCGCGCAACCACATCCATCTTGTGATGGAGTACTGTTCGCTGGGAGATCTTGCAAGCTACATGCGCAAGCGCAAGGAGCATCCATCGCTGCGCAACATGGACGGTGGGCTCAATATGGATATTGTGCGGAGTTTTGTCAGTCAGCTGGGCAAGGCCATGAGATTTCTTCGTTCACGCGATGTCATTCACCGGGACATAAAGACACAGAATCTTCTTTTGCAGCCGCCAAGTGACTCGTACGTGCTTGGCGAGTCCGAAGCCCTGGGCGAGTTCCCCCTGATTAAGGTCGCTGATTTTGGGTTTGCCCGTAACCTCCCGTCTACTGCGCTTGCAGAGACCCTGTGCGGGTCGCCCCTGTACATGGCTCCCGAAATCCTCCACTACGAACCGTATGACGCAAAGGCCGACTTGTGGTCCATTGGTGCTGTGATCTACGAAATGGTGGCTGGCAGACCGCCATTCCACGCCAGCAACCACGTGGAGCTTGCGCGTGTCATTGAGCGCACCAGCGACCGTATTGTGTTCCCCGACGAGAAGTCCGATGCCGGCGGAACGAGGGCTGGCGGAAAGGACACGGGTGACGGGGTTTCGAAGGAACCCATCGATCCGGTTCTGAAGGACCTGGTGCGCCGGTTGCTGAGGATGAACCCGGCGGACCGCATTCTCTTCGATGAGTTCTTTGCTCATCCAGCGCTGCAGCTGGAAGCCAACCAGAGAAGACCACATTACGCACACGACGATGAAGCCGGGGGCTCCCAGCGGCAACAGCAGGATCCAGATACCACAAACGTACCGCCAATCCCGCTGTCGTCTAGTAGGGAGCGTGCGGCAAGCAGTGCTGGTGGTAGTAGCTCGCATAACACGCGGTCCTCTTCACTGTCGAACGACGATGGGATACGCAAGGACGCCATATACAACCACCACCGCCATTATCTTCGGCAGGCGTATCCTGCGGCAGACAATGTGCGCGGCGATACGGCGGTCGTGATGCAGAGTGTTGGTACTGAGCGGACAGAATCTTCAGAGCCGCATGCGGCGGCCTTGCGCGCAATGGAAGATCTGCATATTGGACACGCAGATGTGCCACAGCAGCAACAGCCAGAGACGCCCTATTACTACCATGACTACGGGATGGCGCCTCTACGTCCGAACCAATATAACACGTATGGCGATAACCGTTTGAATGTCAACACTACGACGACGTATCCCCCAGAGCAACGAAAACAACACCGCCATCGTCGTCAGGGCAGCACAACAGCCGAGGAGGAGCAAGTACTTGCTGAGCGCGAGTACGTGGTTATTGAGAAGCGTGCAGTTGAGATGAATGTGCTGGCGGATGAGCTGGACTCGTCTCCGCACACGCCCACGGTGTTCTATCCGCCTCGTCCTGGCGCCATTCAGCAGGCGCCGGGCGTTGCGCGCCAGATGTCTGCTCTTGCGCGTGCTGTTCACGAGGCTGTGTCTGCGCAATACAATATTTCGACAGAGGCGGCTACCGGGCCACTGAACAGCAAGCTGGCAGCAACAGAGGCGGCTGCGTATAACCCTGTCGAGGAGCCTTCTTCTTCCACACCACGGCGTGGCGGTGGCCCGTCGTCATCGTCGGCTAAGAAGCGGTCGGCTTCGCAGTCAGGTACAGGCGATGGTGGAATGTTCAATCCTCTTGACGCGGGGTTGGCTGAAACATTCGAGTCGAGACATAGCCAGGGAACATCGCAGGAGGATCCGACAATTAGACGCATGGAGGGGCTGGCGTACAAGGCGGCTGCGATGAGTTTCCTGGCTGACATGAAGTGGCGGCTCCTGCCGTCGTCGATCACGGGTCGTGGCAACAGCGGGTCGGCCAGGTCTCGCGGCGATGTCCTGACCGATCCGGAGTCGGGTTTCCTTAATCCGAGTGACATTTCCATCGAAGAAGCGTTTGCACTGTACCTCCGCGCACTGGCGCTTCTGCACCACGCAACAATTGAGGCGAGCAGGTACTGGCGCAGCATCCATGGATCCGCGGGTGGTGCGGACACCACCACGAGTGGCAATAGGAAACAAACCACGTCCCAGGCACCGTCGTCGCCCGAATCAGGGTCGATGCCACCATCGGCTGGTCTGGTCACGGTGTCGGTGGCATTCAATAATGCAGTCCAGTGGGTTCGCAACAAGTTCAACGAGTGTTTGGAGCGCGCGGAGATGCTCAAGCAGCTGGCCAACGGCAACGAGTTGGACAATGTTGCGCAGGTCCCGGTTGTCCAGGTACTGTATGAGCAGGCGCTGGCGCTCAGCAAGGCTGCTGCGATACGCGAGCTCAAGTGGATCGAGCCCCTCGACTGCGATCGCGCCTATCAGCTCGCCATCTGGATGCTTTCGGCTATTCTGGAAACTGCGGATACCAATGCCACCAGGAGGATGAGGCACACGCAGCGGGGCTCCTCGTCCAGTAATAATAACAATAACCAGCAAACGATTGCTGCTGCTGACCTTTCGCAGCAGCAGTTTGATGAGATGGAGCTTGAGGACCGGACTATTGTTGAGCAGTTCATTGCTTCGATCGTCAAGAGGCGCGAGACGTTACAGCGTCGCTTGATGCAACAGCATCGGCAGCAGCAACAACAAGAAGCTGTTTAACTGAGGTTCCTTCATTTTTGCGTGGAGTTGCATGCATATAAAATACACGGTGATCTGTGTGTGCGTAAAATCATTAAGTTCTGTGTTGTTGTATGGAAGTTTCGCAAGACAGAAGCAGAAGAGTATCTCAATAGTAAAATCACAGGCGTTTAATATATACTGGTGTTATTGTTGAATTTATATTGCAAAAGACAAAAGACAACTACTGTAGCCAAACAAGTAAAGGTAAAATAGCCAAATACGCACAACGAGTAACATAGCCAACACACAAAAATACCAATACAACAACAATGTACTGTTATACCTTGCGGATACCGGTATCCGATTACAAGCCATTGAAACCACACCATTTTATAATTGCTTCACAACAGCAAACAGTTTGTCAGTGACCTTTCAAACACAGTTGCATTGTTTTGATTGTTAAAATTTACAATATTTAAGACTATCGTTTCTCTTGCAGCATTTGGTGAGGAACTCCTTGTCAATAAATCCCTATTCCCTTATCATTATTAGGAACCATTCTAACTCTTGCTATCTACGGTCAACAGGCTCCACCTTTGGCCTCCTTCAACAATCTTTTGTTTAAAAGACGAGGGTCAGACATTCAACATTGAACACTTCATTGAGAAAAAAGAAAATTTTCTGTCTGTAAATTTAGCAAAGAAAAAAAGGGTAAAATGACCAACTGTTTTGTGACTTTAGATATCATATCGAAGAAAGTGATGAATTTTGATGTCATCTGAATAAGAAGACCACAAAGCCTCTAATACGTTTTGTATTTGCATTCCATGCCCATTCTGCAATTTTTCTTTAATAGAACATCTGGTGAGGTTACCATGAGCTTTTCAGATAGAGGTGGGGATATTAATGTTTATATTTAAAAAATATGATGGGGTTAAATATTTTTGACATATAAAAGGTGTGGATGTGGCATGTACAGCCAACCATTACCACCATTTATTATTCAATTCACACATCATTTTTCTTATTTTCTATTAGTAGTAAATAGCTGACAAGCATGCCTACCGAACTGACAAGGGAAGAAAAATCAAGGGCAGGGGAAGCATACTTTAATGTACTTCAGGAAAGTGGAGGATTGAAAGATAAGTTGGCGACACTTCGTGATACAGATCCACAAGATAGTAAGGAATGGATTGAAAAAAATAAAAACCAGCCACACTATGTTTTCCTCAGTGCTAAACATAAGTATAAGCCCTCAAAACTTTCTTATAAAAAGCTTCCATCATCAACGAAAAAATTCCTTAATGAAGCAGGAGAAAAAACTGTGAAGAAAATTATGAAAGAGCATTCAGAATATTCTGTTGATGATGCAATAGCAAAGATGAATAACATAGATTTGAATAATTGGCCTAAATTAAGAAATTTGGTTTTGGCTTATTTCTCATGAAGGATTGCTAGTTGTCTCTGTTTGGTGGCAGAAGAAACTACTTCCTATCAAATTGAAACTTTTCAATATTTTAAACGCTGTTTTGAATTTGCTTTTTAAATAATACATGTGAGCTGTTGTGTGCTGATGTATTAAAAAACACTGATGACACATAGTGGAGGTATTGGGATGCCTTTTTTGAGTTTTGGCATCATTTCCAATAGGCAATCCATCCATTGTATGTATTCCACTGTTCAGTTAAATAGAATATAAAGTAGTTAATGTTGTAGCCATGTCATACTACCAATGACAAACCTTACAACATGTTTCTATTATCTATTTAAAAGCAACAGTCCAATCATTCATTGCAGAGCACTAGAATGTGTAAAAAATTTATATTGCCTGTAAATTTAGCAAAGAAAAAGGAAAAAATGGCCAGTTGTTTGTGGACTTTGGGTATCATATTAAAGAAAGTGATGAATTTGACTGTCACTTGAATAAGAAGGCCACACAGTCTCTAATGCTTTTTGAAATCATATTATATGCCTACTCTACAGTTTTCATTTTAATAAAATATCTGGTAATTGTCCCATGGGCTTTCTAGACAGTGATGGGAATATTAATGTTTATAATTTTTTAGAAAAATATGACAGGGTTGAACATTTTTGACAAATAAAAAGAGATGTGGCCATGTACAACCAACCACCACCATCATTTATTCTTTGGTCTGCACATCATTTTTCTCTTATTATCTATCAATATTAAATAGCCAATAAGAATGTCTTCTACTGACTTTACAGAGAAACAATTATTAAGGGCAGGGAGAGTGTGCTTTCATAGGGCCAGAAATGTAAGCATATGGTTAAAAATTCATGATCCAGATTCAATAGAAAGTCAGGGATGGATTGAAAATAATAAAAACAAAGACTACTATCGTTATTACAAAAGTAAGAAGCATGAGTACAATATCTCAAAACTTCATTTTAAACAGCTTCCACTATCAGAGAGAAAGCGCTTTAAATCTATAGGAAAAGAAGTTGTAAAGCAAATTATAAAAAAAAACTCAGGAATTTCTATTGATGAGGCAATAGAAAAATTCAACACTGAACAAGTAGGTTTGCTGCCTACAATAAAAGGTTATGGGCAGTACCAACTTGCTAAACTAGAGACGAGGAGGATGTAGAGCATAATATTCCCTTGTTTGCTAAATAAGAATAACCAAAATAATCTGAGGAAAAGAAAGAACAGTAATAACTTGCGATGTCCTGGTCAGGGTATTTAACTGCCCTGTTACTATGCCTGCTGTAATCAGGGCTAAATCCCCTTGATTTAATCTCCGCTCAAATCACGTGACAACACAGATGTTATCACAAGCTGTAAACACAGCTAAAAACGTGTACTGCAAATACAAGTGTGACATGCAGAGGCTGAGAGGCACAAAGAATGGAAAAAGAAAGCAGAGAAATGGGAAGAGAAGAAGGATGAAAGATAAAGAGAAATGAAAAAAGAAGAAAGTGAATAGTATTTTATGTGTGTGTTGAGTGTTATCATCATATTGGGGTGTGCATGTAAATCAGAAAAAAAATAGAAGCAGCAGAAAAACAAAGTGTGTTAGTAAAATGTTTATTGTAAATACCATAGGCATGTGCAATCTATTAAAGCAGTTGGTGTTTTTGCCTTCATTTTTTTTGGAATATGAAATATGTGGTGTATGTAAAAGCAAAAAAAAGGAGAAAAAGGAGGAAAAATAAGGAGGAAAAGAAAGAAAGGTGAAAAAAGAAAGAAGGAAAAAGACAGATGGAGGGAAAGATGGGAGCAGCAGCTGCTTTTGAAGAAAAAGCATCCATAAGGGAAAGAGCATCAATGATGCCATTCCAAAGTTTCTGTGGATGAGGCTTAAAAATAAAAGCATACAATAAATTTTTTAAAGCAATCAGTATGTCTGTTTGGACAAATAAACTCTTCATTGTTGCCTTCATTTTCTTTTTTTTCTTGTGTTGTCTGTTGTTTTTGTGTGTATTTTTCTATTTTTTCTTTCATGATCAATTAATAATATATATATGCATACCATGTGTTTTGTTACCATGAAATGGCTTCTACAAAAATGTCAAATATAGTTAATATGTTGGTTCAAATAATTTCAGTATTTTAATTTTTTCCATAATAAAAGTTGATTTATTATCAATCAGGTATGTTGGGTCTACATCCAGAGCCCCAACCATCTGTCAATCAGAATCATGCCAATAAACAAAAGGTTTATGAAAAGGAAATGCAGTGATGGCAGTTTGGACCACCTGCATTGAAAATGTGTTCTTGGAGAGACTGTAAAGCAATGTATTGAAAAGAAGATAGGGCAATGGTCAACTTGTTTGGTTGACTGGCTCTGCCTGGTTCAAACTAGAACAAGGAAGCATCAACATTGAGCCAACCTTCCTGAAAATAGTTGCTTGAGTGGCTATGCACAGCATAGAAATCATGAATAATATGCTCTAATACTGTCTTCCTCCAGCGTGCAAACATTGCTTGAGGCATTAGTATCGAGTTATCCAGGGCTGCTTCAGTATGAGCGCGGAAAATCTCCCACACAGCTAGCACATGTAATGTTTCTG